>JAYMGJ010000072.1:0-17672 GCA_037178675.1 Scleroderma bovista | reverse complement strand
CGGCCACTGAGTCCTCACAATCTGATACTGGATCTTGTAATCCACCATCCATATCTCTCCATTTGTGAAATGTCAGTACATCTTCCGGATCTGTCACTTGCCTATCGCGCCAGAATTCCAGTACCTTTGTAACTTCCTGATTTGTGAGCCGGGTCGGCTCTTTGAACTCCCAATGCCGCGGCAGGTACACAGATGAAATGTAGATACCGGTCTTTGCATGTATGGCAGCCCAAGGAACACTGGCACTTGGCTTGCCGCATGCCTTGCCTGCGGCAAGGGGTCAATTCTCCGTCTATTTACAAGGAAGAACTTACGATAATGCCATGTCACAAAGGTCCTCATAATATCCTTTCTCTCCAATGCTTGCATATCGAGGATGATCGGAATCATTGGTGTGCCATCTTCCATTGTTGGTAAAACAGTTTGCGGCCTCTTCTGCCCTTTCTTCCGGCAGATCGTCGGTCCAGCATCATCATCGCTATCATCGTGTTCTTCCCCTCCTATGGCCTGCTGTGCATAGGCATCCCAGTGGTGCTTGATGTCGTCCCAATTGGCAAAGGTCTTCCCTTGTCCCAATGCCGAATTAAAGTCATGCCTGTGAATGTGAGTATACAAATACCACAAGTGAGAAGTGACATACATTCCCATCATGGGCTGACCATTCCGGCCCTTCCATGCCGCCATCACAACCACCCTCATCCCACACTGCCGCCACATTTCCTGCGCAAACTGTTTGACATATTGTCGGCCTTTTGTCTCGGCCATTCTGTTTGCAGATGAATAATTGTCGAGACAACATGACAAACTTACTCGGCCTGGACCTCTGCCGGCGGCTGCTCCTCGTTCCATTCATCAGCCTGCTTCGCCGCAACATCTCTTTCCTCCTGGGTGAGCTTCCCCATAATGCTTCCTACCGCCTTTTGGTAGCCTTTAATCATGCTTGTGCTTCCTTGGGCAATTCCGGCCTGTTCGAATTCGGCCTCAATTTCTTTTTTCTTCGACTTCATTATGACTGATCTGGCAGTCCACCTACGTCCATACTTTACTAGGGCCTTTCGGGCACGGGCTCGGCTGTGGTTATACAACCAATTTTTAATTGCCTGATATCACTGATGCATCAGTAGTCCATGTGAAGTTATGGAAATGGGGCGCACTTTTTTTTTCTTCTCCCATTCATGTCCTTTGAGTGTGCTATTGGCAGGGAGATTTTTGATTTTTGCCTTCATGGCATTCTTCATACCTTTCCTTTGGTTGCTGTCAGCTGCCTTCCAGTCTTCCAAGGCTTCCTCAAGGACCTCGACCTCATCATCCCGGAGTTTTGTTTTTACCACATTTTGTGGTGCCTCTGTGCCCGACGAGTCAGAGGAATTGTCTTGCTCATCTTCTGTATCAGTATTCTCCATAGATCTGCTGGAGGAATGACTGCGGGCCATGCTGTATGTTGAGTAGACTTAGATACTTTTTTGAGTGGTGCTGTGCTAGAAAAGTCCTCCACACTTTGTTGAAGGATTCCCGAGCTATTGTTTCTCCCATGTCAATTAGTGTTCAATTCCTCCATGCCGACCTCTTTTGGAAAATCCATTGGTGAGCTAGCTACTTCTGGGGCCGGCTATGTTGTTTGGCAGCTAACAAGCTATTTCCGCACTTTAACTTAGGATCTAATTCAGTAGCGGCCACCATATATGGGATTTTTGCATTGGTGCCTGATCTTCAAGTCCATATTACAAAAGCTAGATCCAAATCAGCAGATCCAAAGATCCCTTTCCGATCACTGTCCATGCTGTTTCAATGAGGCTTCAGTGAGATACAATGTGGAAAGACTTTGTGCAGGGATTTCCTCATCAGATACCACTCATGGCAAAGTCCAAGATACAACCTGCTGGTAGCTCTACTCCGGTGGTTCATGTAACATGGCAGGCATTCAAATCAAGGAGGGGATCTATTGATAAGATGGTGAAGGCAACGCCCCGAAAGAAGGCCCGTCATGGAAAAGCTCCTTCAAATGACACTCCGACCCAGTCAGCATCTATAGGATTAGAACAATCCCAACTGTTTCCAGATGATGGCCAGCCATACATTTCCATGGATGATCTTCCACCCCGAAAGAGAACAGGTGTGTCAAAGAATCAGGTGTGTGATTTATTCCGATCCTGCACTTGCCATGTCCTCCTGAAGGCATAATAGGACAGTTACTTATTGGCATGGTTGCCATACAAGCAGAGGTACCTCCAGGTCCTTCTGGACATGGAGGCACCCCCTCACCCAAGGGTCTGCATGTTGTGTCAAGGAGATGGCACGTACAGATGCGCCGAATGCATCCACCGGCCCTTGCTCTGCAGTTCCTGTTGCAGAAAGGAACACAAGTTGCGGCCCTTCCACCGGGTGGACCAATGGAATGGTACATTCTTTGAGGAATCATCATTATGACTGGTGAGTCATCAATTCTACGTGGCGTACAGCAACAACTCATTTAGAAGGCTGGGTTGGTGGTACACCTCGGCCATGGTGGGGATCCATGTCCGAATGGTGGGATGGATGGTGAGGACATTGCTGGTGATGTTGAGGATGAATGGGAGGATATTCAGGACCAACCAAGACCACATCATCTTTCTGGAGGAACGGACAGGTCTTGCCTAACTGTAGTGCATACATCTGGGGTACATTTTTGCGATGTGAGGTATTGTAACTGTCCAGATGCAGGAGCTTCGCATTTGCAGTTGGTCAAAGCAGGACTCTTCCCGGCAACTACAAAGGAACCTAGGACTGTATTCACCTTCCAAGTATTGGATGACTTCATTATGGATAATGTGGAGTGCGGCACCTCTGCCATGAATTATTACAGCAAGCTTCGGCGAGTCACATCCAATGCATTTCCTGGCCTTGTACTGGTGAGTTCAAAGCATGATATTACGGACCCGATGACACCACCAACACTGATCCAAGAACAGATACAGAGAGCTACTCAGGGTGTCAAGGATGTGGAGGCTGTTAAAGCTGTTGAAATGGCAAGGTTTTCATCCAGGATCTCCTGATCCCAAGAGGGGGGAATTGGTGCTGTTCTGTCCGGCATGCCCACAACCAGGAGTAAACATTCCATCCAGTGAAGATGTAGACCTCTCGGAGTAAGTAATGTTTTATTTTTACTTGTACTTATTGAGCAGCTGCATGATATAGGTGGAAATATTCTAGGACCATCGTGATGGATGGAAACTTCAAGGCCGAGCATATGCGGCCAAAGAATTCAGCTAATGAAGTTTGGCTCATGGACGGAATGGGATTCATGGTTACAATGCTGCAATATAAGGATTATCTGGCCGGAACATTGAACCGGGTCGAGGTTTGTGATTGCACATGTTTACAATACGGTTCAGCATTGTAATGGAATTCACAGAAATCTGACTGTAGCAACCATCGAGCAGTAAACCAGGCAAATGCTAAAAGAAATCAGCTGGCATCTACTGGAATTGGCGGGTGTGCATGTGCGCAGCATGGATGCTTTGTACCCCATGCAATGGTTGACTTTCAGAAGGGAGAGCAGTATGTGCCGACATGTTGCATGCATTCCACCCTAACAGGAAGATAGGCAGGTAAATATGGATTATGCTCTGGCACATGCCGTGCAACATGGGATGGATCCGCAACAAAAAGTCATAACCTTTTATGACATCAATTGCCAATACAGCAAAAACCTAAAGCGCCGGCTAGAAGCAAACAATTTTATATCCTTACCATGTGGGCTATGGATTCAACCTAGCATTGGGCTCTGGCATGTACATGGTCACAAGGCAGAATGTTTCACCCGATATGCTCCCAATTTCATTTCTGGTGTAGGCCGCGTCGATGGTGAAATTATGGAGACTCTCTGGTCCTCTCTTAACATCATTTCGCCATCGGCCCGCGGAATGGCAACGCCGCATAGACAGGAGCTGCTTGATTTTCAAATGAATGACAACAACTTCTTAAAGATGGTGCGGATGCGTGAGTGGTATCACAATATCTTGCAGATTTTGGGTGAAGTATGCCGACGACATATTGCACAGCCATCGCCCTGAAAAGAAAATTGAAGAATGCTCAAGAGGCACTGATGTCCGCGGAAGGAGCATTTGCGGAGCTTGATACAAGGGTTCCGGTCGAGTTGCATGAGCTTTGGGCACAGCAAGAGAAATCGGCTTTGGAGAATAGGGTTACTGATCCAAAATCAATGGACATATTTGAGGTGCAGCTGGAAAAAGGTATTTACTTGCTTGGCTGATTTCAAACGAATTTGATGTATTATAATGACAGCTCAAACAACTAAGTCGATCGAAATGGATATTATAAGTAATCAGGGACCGGATGGTCGTATGCGTGGGGCAGCAACATGGATGGCAAGGGTATTGAAAGCCGAAGAATCACAAATTATTTTGGCCATAGATGTCCGCCACATTCATGCAAGGGCGACGGAAACACAAAGGTTGTCTATTGCCCGCCGGCAGGACCACCTGCAGATGCAAATTGATCGGCTCTGTGAATCAGCTTCCCAATTTCTAGGCGAAGATTGGAATGAGGACATCTCGGATAATCTCATTTCCACAACGGACATCGATGAAGGTGATGGTGAAGATGTATTTTCAGACACATTCCACCCACAAGATCCCAACTACTCGGATGCTGTGGTACTGCCCTTGCCGTCGTACCTGGGGATGCAGCAAGCCGATAGGTTGGGGCTTTTAACCATGGTGGATCAGGAGTTACGATTGAGGGAAGGTCAGGCCAACGATGCTCTACATGAACTAAGGGTTTCGCTGGCACACAAGGCAGTCATCTTCCGGACCGATGTCAGACATGCCGGGACATACAATATGACTACGAGGGCCTGGGGGAAGGTGGGTAGTGCCGATGTGAAAGTGCAGCGGCATGCGGCAATATATCGTCGGTGCCGGAAACAAATGATAGCATTGAATGCAAGCGGCAACACATTGAACCGATACAAAATGTTGAGGAAAGAAGACCTAAAGATCAGTGCAACCATTGCCGACCCAAATGCAAGGGGTCATAGGGATGACACTTTGGCCTGGTTTTGGACAATGGATGTGCCGCGGGATACAGAAGTCAATGATTGGATGTCTGAATGTAAGATGATTGCTCCTCATGTTAACACCAGCTGACATGTATAGTTTACCGGGTGCATTGGTTGAGGGCGAAAGCATTGCGAGACAGGTGGGACGAAGAGGTAAAACTATTGACATGTGAAGCCACGTGGACAAGACAATTTCTTTCATATAGGGAAACACTTTGGAGAGATCAGAAGGAGGAGGCTAATATGAGCGGAGAGATGGGGAGAGCATGCTATGCAGCAAAGCAATGTCAAATGTATGGTAGACTTGGTTGTGTATGATTGGCATTGACCATCGGCATCAAATACCGCTATATGGTATGCAAAGAGGACATATTTGAAACGGATCATCAAGTGGCTGTTAGTGGAAAAAACAAGGTGCAACTGCAAGGTATTTATGGGGTGCATACCTTGGAATGAATGGATGATGGAATGGGAGGGTCATGGACAGTGGCACATAGATTCGCTGGTAGCCGCAATGGCAAAGCCATGCACCAGCAGCAATTGAATGCCATGCATGAACACCCTTCGGCCAATATGTAAATATAAATCTGCCAAGGGAAGATGTGCAAACATGGGCCTACCGGCCATGGTCCTCGTAGTTCCACGACTGCTGGCATTGATAACAATCAACTACCGCAGCTAGAAACCATTGTGTGCCGGTGCAACAGCTAGCTATAACATATGTGCCGTAGTTCACTGCATCAATCATGCTGTTGTGTAGCGGCGTGTCAGGATGTTTCCAGCAGCGTGTGCCGCAATGATGATGGTGCCGAATTGTTGATTGTGCTGGAATGTTGACTGTGCCGGAATGATGATTGTGCCGAACGGTTGATTGTGCCGGAGGGCTGACTCTGCCGCAATGTTGAGCCAGAATGGTGATTGTGCCGAAATGATGATTGTGCCGCAGTGTTGGCTCGGCCGCAATGTTGCCTGTGCCGGAGGGTTGAGTGTGCCGGAGTGTTGACTGGGCCAGACTAATGATGGTGCCGACGGAGTGTTGATTGTGCCGGCCTGTTGACTGCCGGGATGTGGATCCTGCCGGAGTGTTGACTGTGCCGCAAGGTTGATTGTGCCGGAGTATTGATTGTACTGGCCTGTCAACATTACGGCAGAGTCAACACTGCGGCACAAGCTGTCCAGGTCGAGCACGCTCTGAGGTAGGACTGTGCTGGAATGATGACTGTGCCGGACTGGTAATGGTGCCGGAGTGTTGACTGGGCCAGACTAATGATGGTGCCGAAGGGTTGATTGTGCCGACGGAGTGTTGATTGTGCCGGCCTGTTGACTGCCGGGATGTGGATCCTGCCGGAGTGTTGACTGTGCCGCAAGGTTGATTGTGCCGGAGTATTGATTGTGCTGGCCTGTCAACATTACGGCAGAGTCAACACTGCGGCACAATCAACCCTCCGGCACAATCACCGTTCTGGCTCAACATTGTGGCAGAGTCAACCCTGTGGCACAATCAACCATTCAGCACATTCATCATTCCGGCACAGTCAACAGTTCGGCACAATCAACAATTCGGCACTATCATCATTGTGGCACACATTGCCGGAAGCATCCTGACACGCCACTACACAAATGTGTGCAGCATGATTGATGCTAGATTAGTTCACGCTGCCAGAATTATAATTGTGCCGAACTGTTGAATCTGCCGGAAAGTGTTGACTATGCCGGAATGATGAATGTGCCGCCCTGTTGAATGTTTACACTTGACCAAGCCGGATCATTGTGATCATGCCAGAATCGACTTTGGGCTCGCCGAGCGGCACTACATCCCATCGGCAACAAATTTGGACTACATACCATCAGAATTACATTTTAGTACAACAAACAATCATATCAGGAAGCTAATTATTCAATGCTTCACCAGTGCATTGCGGACATTATCTGGCGTCACCCAATCAAGAGGCCGTGGCACCCTCAACCAATGGTGAATATTATCCCTCATATAATACGCCAAACAGCACCTCGCTCCGTCAACCTCGTTGACGCCGTGCCGAAAGAGCCGGCCGGAAAATGCAACGACAGTGCCGGGATTGTACAATACCTGAATCCCAAGACTGGGAATGTGCAGTGCACAATCATCATAATTACCGACACTGACTAGCATGTCATACCAATCTGCTCGAGAGTGTGGGTCCCTGTGGAGGGGGGTACTTCGATTGACAATTAGCGAGATATTGGTGAAGACAGTGGACCAATTTTCAAGTGCCGCCAGCATTCCGGGATCATGGCCGGTCGCCCAGTCAGTCAAGTGTTGCATGGCAAGGTGGCCGGCATGGTATAGAGGCGGATGGATAATAGAAAGAACACCTGCAAGTATGGCCGATGGAAGACATATATCCTTGCTCCATTGATAGCCGGTAGGACCGGCCAAAGCCTTGGACACCCCCGGAACGTCATTGGGGGTCTAGCAGAAGATCAAACAAGTGCATCATCAAAAGAAGAAGGTACTCACAGAATGGCCAAGCATGTGCTGTGCCAGAGAGAATTCCAAGCACCCGAAAATATCCACGTCATCCTTGAAATACTGGTGTGTTGTATGCCATGATTGATTAGTAATACTCTCTTCCAGTGGATCAATGGATGCCGCAATGTGCTCCTAGAAACAAAGGCCTCAACAGTGGACAATGAGAGTGGAATGATACCATACTTGGATGCAGGAAGCTAGAGCTCCAAGCAGATACCACAATGCAATTGTGTCGCCTTCTCCCAGAATAATGGTGGGCCGGGAAAGGGTCCCAGTCAAAGAGGAAGGATGTCTATGGAGGACCCTAATCTCCTGTTGCTCATTTGTGCCGGATTGCATTGGTCCGAGGCTTTCAGACAACCTAATCAAGTCAATGCCGCACGAAACTTCAGCGGATATCAAGCAAGGGATAATAGAACTATAAAAGAATTGGCTCACTCCGATTATGGTATGCCTGTGTGATGGTGGATACAATTTGGTTCATGGCTACAGTTGCGTCCACCGGCAGGGACAGAAGTGTTTCCGGGGTGGGGGAATTTAAGTCTGGGAATGCTTCATTCAGGAAGCGGCACCGCATATATGATGCCATGATGTCAGACAAAGTATAGTTGGATGGCACGGCATTTGCACCGGCCATTGGATACAGGACGACTTTTGACAATGTGGGGAGTAAAAATTTTAGTGGGGGATGTGCGGCATCCTGCGGACATCTGTTTGCAAACGGCAATGCAACACATTCCATTCTCGGCTAGATCCACTAAACAAGGCTGATCGGCGATTGGCCGGTGCGAAACAACACATGCCCGGTTGCACAATGTGGTAATTATGCATCAGGTGACATGTGGACCGTGAGAACATTGATTGCCTGAATGTTATAAGGCTTAGGGCGAATCGGCCATCACACCATCAATCATGAATACCACATCCGAACTGCGCGAAACCTGCGAACTGTCCATGGTATTGCAATACGTTGGAGTCCGCTTTCGACGGATGGTGCACGCGGTTCAACAACAGCCCGAGGGGATGCTGGCCACAGCTGAATGGTATGCAAACGTACAAACAGAAGTGGTAAGTGGAGAATGATTACATTTGATTAACACACTCATGAGCCCCCAGGCAAATTTAGAACGTGTGCTTGCCGCATGCCAGGCTATGGGTGCGAAGATGATATTGCCAATGATGGCGAGCAGGGTGCACAGAATGGTCGTACTAGAAGATCTGCCGCCGGCAAGACTGTATGCGGCAATGCGACAGTTGAACGTCTATCATGCGAAGGCCGCCGAAGTCCAGGTTCCAAGTACGCTTCAAGTGGCAAACTCGTGGTGGGTAAATGGCCACGGCCCATGTACGGCAGGGTACAGCACGCGGCCGCTGCGGGACATGGTATCGGAGGCAGAGGCATTCTTTCCGCCGGACCTGGTATGCTCCCTTATTCGTGTTGTGTTAGATACTAAAGCTTTTCCAAGGTTGCTGATAGAAAGGTCACCATTCTACTCACCGTTGGGTATACCTCCGACGAGGCCTTGTCAAATGCACGGTACTTCTGCGACAATATGTTGCGGAGCTCAGACAATGCCCTCAAATATCATATAGAGGTGATGCAGCATTGTGCAAAAAGGATGGAGGACATTGAGATGCTAACCCGTGCACCAAATGCATTGCGGCAGAAATGGGAGGAGTCTTTGGGTGGTAGGTAAACATTGTATGAATACCTACATATATGTTCATCACAACAATAATTGGTTAATCAAATATCGGCCAAAGCGACACATGTGATATAATGTTGCCGGCCAAAGTCTGAGCTGCGGCTGCAACACCCGGCCAGGTTAACAATGAGGCAGAAATCACACAGGGAACACATCGGCATGAATGGGAATAGCACATGTCTGGGTGGAGGTGTCGTCCACATCTTCCAATACAATGGGTGCCGCAAGTTGATACCTTATGCCGGTCGTCAAGTTTGTGGCTGTGATGGCTGTAACCAATCATGGCCGGGCGGCAGTGGTGGCCTCCACTATGACAAGTACAGCCGCGGTATCACGGCAAAAGAAAGGTATGCCACAGCAATGCGGCCAGAGAACCAGGGATAGCCGCTGCTGCCGAAGGACTGTTAGCAGCATGGCGGCCAAAGCAGCAGGGTAGCCATGGAATTGCGGCCAAGGGGCTAGAAGTAGCAGAGTAGGCCCCGCCTCCTGCAGTTCCCAAGGCACGCCACTAAAGTGGTGTCACACAATGTGTCAAGCCCCATATGATGGTGTCCCATGATTACATAACAGCCCCAGGTGCTGTATCATCTATAAGAGCAGGAGGCCCTGGATATAGTGTTCTCTATTCTATTATAGAGCCCAACAAATAGGAGTGAGTAGGAGGGCTGCAGTGCCAGTGTCCCGTGCTTTGCATCAGGCCCTAAATATGGTTTGCCATTTCTGTTGGCAGGCCAGAGGAATAGTGTGTTTCGGGCTTTGATCAGGCTGTAACAACAGAGTCCCTTTCTTACCAAAGGGCCATGGAACTATTGTCCCTTGCATTCCAATGGGCTGTGCAGAGACTGTACCTTTAAGGGGTGCTAGCCACAGGTGTGGTGTCCCATAACTCTGGGCAAGCCCTGGAGACAGCGTCATTTATAGTCAGTGCGCCCAGCTCAGTCTGACAGGCAATGGCCATGGTATCCCATAGCATTGGGCAGGCCCTAGCAGAGGTGTTATCTAGCTATGCAGGCAAACCTTGCAAGTACATTTTAAAGTGACAAGCCATGAATGGGGTGTCCCAGAGGATTAAACAAGCCCTCAATGTGGGAACAACTATATAGTTGGGAAGGCATGTGGATAGGTGTCCCATTGAGTGCGTTGGGCCACAAAGTTGATCTCCCTGTATACCCATTAGGCCCTAGATACTATGTCCTCTATATAGATGTATCGCCGTGCATATAGTGTTAAGTAACTACCGTTAGGCCAAGATCCGGCACGAGGAACCGTCGGCACTAAATTGATGCAGCAATAGATGCGGCCGACACATAACACCCGGCACCACATATCGTCGGCACCACATATCAGCGGCACCACATATCAGCGGCACTGCATATCAGCGGCACAACATCTCATCGGCACATCATCTTGTTGAACATGCCGGAGTGTTGACTTTGCCGCACTGTTGACCATGCCGCAATGCTGATTGACCGGCTCACTATGGTGTTATTGCTGCCGTCAGATTTCACCCCACTGCCTCCATTGCGTACTGGCTCACTTATTCTATTGGTATGCTACTCCTCTCAGCCCGAGTATTTTCATGACGACACCCATTTGTCCGGCTTAAGACTTTCACCCTACCCCGTGATGACAACAGAGCCATGGGCCCACCGTTGTCACTTGGTGACAATGCTGTCGGGGGCTGACCCCTGTGATACGGCAAAGCTCTAGTCATAAGCCTCACTTCCACCAGCCCGTGTAGCACGGCCGATTGTCATCGTCCGCTGACTGTATAACACGGCCTACCCAGGTGCATGGGCTCCCTGCAGAAGGATTTGAAGTGGCTTGGAAGGAAGACAAGTGTGCACAGTGCAAAGAGAGAGACTTACTGCAAAACCAGGTCGAGTGTTCGACCTGGACAGCACACAGTAAATCTCTCTCCTTGCACTGTATACACTTCTCTTCTTCCCCAGCTACTTTTCTTCCTTCTGCAGGTGTGTGCATATGGACCACTCATTCGCAACAGTTTCTCCTCAAGGCTGATGCTCCTGCAAGCTTCTCATCATTTTCAGTGTCGACAGCTGGTTCCAACTTGATGCGCATTGACCGCCCGCAGGAATAGCTGTGATCACATCTCTCTTGCTCTGCTGGTTCTGTCCAAGTGAGGGCTTGCAGTGCCTCAACAGCAATGGCATCCATGGAGTGAACTTATCACTGATTGCTGTGTATTCTGTTCTGACAGAAGATTTTGGGTTGTGCTAGGTGATATTTCGCTGCAAAGATCAAGGATGTAGTGAGATTGATTGTCACTGAGCAATCCCTCCTCAATAGTGGCATCGCGCAGTTCTACCACAAGATCTTGATTGACGTCTTCCACCTTGAAGAATTTTCCCGTGGTTGGAACTGATGTAGTTCTGAGCTTTAGAGGGGTCTGCATTGCTACGTGTCGAGCAAGCATTGAGGCCTGAGGGAAGTAAATTGTTGATGGGAGCTGGCTTGATCACCTGTCGCCACTCAACAAGTTGAACAGTTGACCTTTAAAAGTATAAGGCACATGCTAATAAGTTGGCTCAATAAAATCAGATAGCAGCAAGTATTCCAACATAGTACATTTTAGATAGGCCATTCAGAATCACATCAAACCATGTGTATTCCTGCACTACATAGTCTGTTCATGCTACATGATAGATGAGTGTGTGACACAGTGAGGGGGAAGCAGAAGCGCACATGAAATTCACGAACACGTCAGTATACAGGATACAGAAAAGATGCGTAGTAATCAATTCAGTGACAACGCGTAGTAAAATTCTTTATTCCAATACCTGTTTAGCCAGAACTCGCGTGATAAGTCATAACAAGTGTGACGCGCCAGACAGGATTTGCCTCTTTCCCAAAGCGCGGAATGACATGGGCTGGCGAACGAATGTAATGTAATGGAATAATATCGCCGACTCACATACTGTTATTCATGATAACACACTTCAGAATGTGCATGCCAGCAGCACTGTTGGTCGTATTGGACAGCGGAGGAGTGGTGACACAAAAACGTTGAACATAAGCGAAAAATCAGGCAGACTTGTGCAACGGTGTGCCCTGGAAAGTAGTCAAAAAATGCTAGTATTGTCTCTAGAAAACATACCTCTGAGACCATTTGAAGGCCAGTCGCTTTGCTCCGTGTGACTAACGATGGCAAAGTCAAATCGCCCGCCAGGGTGTCGAGCTGAAGGAGGAGACACGAGGAGGCTTTTCAGTGGCTCAAATGATCGCCGATCATGATAACTTGGCTGCTGTACCCGAACTTTAGACCAAATTTGCATCCTCTCAGTAGTGAGATTGGCTTCTGCGGAACGATCAAGGCGGTATAGATAATCTGTAATGGCTAGCCTTAGGTTGGGGAGACCAAATTTCTCAGAAGCTTCATCAATCGAGACACGTAATGACGGCTTAAGGGCCAGGCGAAATGCAGTTGTTGAAGAGGCGAAGATTCTGGGAGGGCGTACAGAAGTGGGAATAGTGCCGCTAGTGATGCCCTCAGCGATCTCAAAATAGTTCACAGATGTGCGAGCTGGGGAATAATAATATGTGGCGTGAAGGACTTCAGAGTCTGGTTCATGGTCGTCTTCCTGGTCTTCATCCTCCTCCGCTCCATGTTGTTCGGTAGATGCAATTTGTGTGGCGAGGTTGAAGCGAAAACATTTGTCGCTGCGGTCGAGATGCCGCACGATCTGTGCGTAGTAGTCTTGATTGTTTCCAGATCGTGCAGGCTGCTTGGTCTCAGTGACATGTGCATGTTCCGTGACATCAGCTGTCCATTGCATGACAGCTCCAGAAGCGCGAATAGATGGTACGACGTGTTGGAGTAACTCGAGCTTTGGTATTTCCCAGTGGTCAAGGGGGCCGTTGGAGCCCTGTCTTCCACCAGCAGAAATAATGGCCGGTTTGTTCTCATGGAATACATGCAGTGATGCTTCGATTCTGCCCAAAATGTTGTCATCAAAGTGGGGCATCTGTGCGAGATAACGAAAATCAAGAAGGGCTCTGATTGCCGCCAGGAACTTCGGGGGGACGGCACCCGCGATGACCCCAACGATATACCTTTGCACGGCGCGGTGATCCCGACCTGTCACCTGCTTAAGCTTCGATACCCCTTCTTCAAACGAGCGATATCCAACTGCCACTTGAACCAAAGCAAACCTATAGTCAATCTCGTCGGGTCCAACAACTACAAGGCACCATTGTAAATCATGATCCCAGAATAGGCAATGGAAGTGATGCAGAACCTCCGGATTAAGAAAGATTGAGGGGTCGCAAAGTGCCCAGTTCCTGTAGAACGGCCTGTGGACACCATTAAGGTAGTAGTGCTTGGAAACTTTGAGAAATGCTTCCCAGTCGTCCGGATCAGCTGCAGCGCAAGCCTGTTCTATGTCACCAAGAATTTTTGTGGCTGTTCGGAGAGGATGGAGCTGTGAATCGCCGAATTCCTTGCATGTTGTGGTAGATATTGGGGAGGCCTTGGGGCTAACGCATGTTAATAGAGATTGTTCTGGTGTATCGGCGATATATGCGACGAGGGGAGTGAAGCAGTGACGCAAGCCACCGACGGGGTCACTCATCATAATCCCGACACTAGCAGCAATCTTGAGAGGATTCAGCACAAAATCGAGACATTCATGGATGAGGCGGTCGGATAAGAGGCTGCGAATACGTGTTTTCGGATGGAGGAAGGACGCGACGGGTAAGAGGGCGAGGAGTAAGTACAAGTAAAAATAAAACATTACTTACTCCAAGAGGTCTACATCTTCACTGGATGGAATGTTTACTCCTGGTTGTGGGCATGCCAGACAGAACAGCACCAATTCCCCCCTCTTGGGATCAGGAGACCCTGGATGAAAACCTTGCCATTTCAACAGCTTTAACAGCCTCCACATCCTCGACACCATGAGTAGCTCTCTGTATCTGTTCTTGGATCAGTGTTGGTGGTGTGCATCAGGTCCTTAATATCATGCTTTGAACTCACTGGTACAAGGCCAGGAAATGCATTGGATGTGACTTGCCGAAGCTTGCTGTAATAATTCATGCCAGAGGTGCCGCACTCCACATTATCCATAATGAAGTCATCCAATACTTGGAAGGTGAATACAGTCCTAGGTTCCTTTGTAGTTGCCGGGAAGAGTCCTGCTTTGACCAACTGCAGATGTGAAGCTCCTGCATCTGGACAGTTACAATACCTCACATCGCAAAAATGTACCCCAGATGTATGCACTACAGTCAGGCAAGACCTGTCCATTCCTCCAGAAAGATGATGTGGTCTTGGTTGGTCCTGAATATCCTCCCATTCATCCTCAACATCACCAGCAATGTCCTCACCATCCATCCCACCATTCGGACACGGATCCCCACCATGGCCGAGGTGTACCACCAACCCAGCCTTCTAAATGAGTTGTTGCTGTATGCCAAGTAGAATTCGTGACTCACCAGTCGTAACGATGATTCCTCAAAGAATGTACTGTTCCATTGGTCCACCCGGTGGAAGGGCCGCAACTTGTGTTCCTTTCTGCAACAGGAACTGCAGAGCAAGGGCTGGTGGATGCATTTGGCACATCTGTACGTGCCATCTCCTTGACACAACATGCAGACCCTTGGGTGAGGGGGTGCCTCCATGTCCAGAAGGACCTGGAGGTACCTCTGCTTGTATGGCAACCATGCCAATAAGTAACTGTCCTATTATGCCTTCAGGAGGATGTGGCAAGTGCAGGATTCAAATAAATCACACACCTGATTCTTTGACACACCTGTTCTCTTTCGGGGTGGAAGATCATGCATGGAAAGGTATGGCTGGCCATCATCTGGAAACAGTTGGGATTGTTCTAATCCTATAGATGCTGACTGGGTTGGAGTGTCATTCAAAGGAGCTTTTCCATGACAGGCCTTCTTTCAGGGAGTTGCCTTCACCATCTTATCAATAGACCCCCTCCTTGATTTGAATGCCTGCCATGTTACATGAACCACTGGAGTAGAGCTACCAGCAGGTTGTATCTTGGACTTTGCCATGAGTGGTATCTGATGAGGAAATCCCTGCACAAAGTCTTTCCACATTGTATCTCACTGAAGCCTCATTGAAACAGCATGGACAGTGATCGGAAAGGGATCTTTGGATCTGCTGATTTGGATCTAGCTTTTGTAATATGGACTTGAAGATCAGGCACCAATGCAAAAATCCCATATATGGTGGCCGCTACTGCATTAGATCCAAAGTTAAAGTTTGGAAATAGCTTGTTAGCTGCTGAACAACATAGCCGGCCCCAGAAGTAGCTAGCTCACCAATGGATTTTCCAAAAGAGGTCAGCATGGAGGAATTGAACACTAATTGACATGGGAGAAACAATAGCTCGGGAATCCTTCAACAAAGTGTCCAGGACTTTTCTAGCACAGCACCATTCAAAAAAGTATCTAAGTCTACTCAACATACAGCATGGCCCGCAGTCGTTCATCCAGCAGATCTATGGAGAATCCTGATACAGAAGATGAGCAAGACCATTCTTCTGACTCATCGGGCACAGAGGCACCACAAAATGTGGTAAAAACCAAACTCCGGGATGATGAGGTTGAGGTCCTTGAGGAAGCCTTGGAAGACTGGAAGGCAGCGGACAGCAACCAAAGGAAAGGTATGAAGAATGCCATGAAGGCAAAAATCAAAAATCTCCCTGCCAATAGCACACTCAAAGGACATGAATGGGAGAAGAAAAAAAAAGTGTGCCCCATTTCCATAACTTCACATGGACTACTGATGCGTCAGTGATATCAGGCAATTAAAAATTGGTTGTATAACCACAGCCGAGCCCGTGCCCGAAAGGCCCTAGTAAAGTATGGACATAGGTGGACTGCCAGATCAGTCGTAATGAAGTCGAAGAAAAAGAAATCGAAGCCAAATTCGAACAGGCTGGAATTGCCCAAGGAAGCACGAGCATGATTAAAGGCTACCAAAAGGCGGTAGGATGCATCAAGGGGAAGCTCACCCAGGAGGAAAGGGATGCTGCAGCAAAGCAGGCTGATGAATGGAATGAGGAGCAGCCGCCGGCAGAGGTCCAGGCTGAGTAAGTTTGACATGTTATCTCGACAATTATTCATCTGCAAACAGAATGGCCGAGACAAAAGGCTGACAATATGTCAAACAGTTTGCGCAGGAAATGTGGCGGCAGTGTGGGATGAGGGTGGTTGTGATGGCGGCATGGAAGGGCCGGAATGGTCAGCCCATGATGGGAATGTATGTCACTTCTCACTTGTGGTATTTGTATACTCACATTCACAGGCATGACTTTAATTCGGCATTGGGACAAGGGAAGACCTTTGCCGATTGGGATGACATCAAGCACCACTGGGATGCCTATGCACAGCAGGCCATAGGAGGGGAAGAACATGATGATAGCGATGATGATGCCGGACCAACGATCTGCCGGAAGAAAGGGCAGAAGAGGCCGCAAACTGTTTTACCAACAATGGAAGATGGCACACCAATGATTCCGATCGTCCTTGATATGCAAGCATTGGAGAGAAAGGATATTATGAGGGCCTTTGTGACATGGCATTATTGTAAGTTCTTCCTTGTAAATAGACAGAGAATTGACCCCTTGCCACAGGCAAGGCATGCAGCAAGCCAAGTGCCAGTGTTCCTTGGGCTGCCATACATGCAAAGACCAGTATCTACATTTCATCTGTGTACCTGCCACGGCATTGGGAATTCAAAGAGCCGACCTGGCTCACAAATCAGGAAGTTACCAAGGTACTGGAATTCTGGCGTGATAGGCAAGTGACAGATCCGGAAGATGTACTGACATTTCACAAATGGAGAGATATGGATGGTGGATTACAAGATCCAGTATCAGATTGTGAGGACTCAGTGGCCAGAATGATAAGTGCAGCAAAGCCGCCCCTGGAAGGTTAGCTCTGAATACTTTTATCAACTTGTTTTGACTGGTTCAAAGAACATGCGGCACAGGATGTGGAACTCACAGGCAGTCGGAAGAGGTGGCACACAATTGGTATGGATCTTTCAACCATGTTATGCAACCATTGACATGCATAAAAGAAGAGGCCCCAGAGGAGAGGGAGTCCAGTGCAACAAACAAAAACCAATGCCGATCAAACCAGGATGATGGTATGCCCCATCCATATTCCAAGCATTTGATCCTCCTACATATGGAACATCCCTGTCAGCAAGCCATACAACACCTATTGAACAGCCTGGTCAGTTCCTTTGAATATTTTTGTTGTCAGAATATGAAGTTTATATATAGAGGATGACTCAGATGGACATAATGCTAAGGAAAACGGTGCATGGGGCTTGGTTTTGTTATGCTGGTGGGAACACCTTGACGAAGAGCATCAGTGGCACTGATGGCATGGAAGCCAGCCGAAC
>JAYMGJ010000071.1:0-45002 GCA_037178675.1 Scleroderma bovista | reverse complement strand
TCGGGGAACAACCGACCTCAACCGACCTGCAAAAGTCAAATCCGCGTTTCTTCTTCTGGTCGACTATACTTATTACTGAACCGGGTACTATTCCTCAGCACCTCGTCCGACAAGTTCACAGTGCTCTAACTGTCCTGACCCAATGATTCAAGAGGGAAGCGGCGCCTCGCATCAAAGTCCATCGTACCACTGTGTTCTCATCCGCTTTCCGTCGGCACCCAAGCGGTCACATGTAGGGACACGGAGTAGTGGATCTAAACCTCACCAACACAGCGGTACAGTTCAATATTTATTTTCTCCGAATAGGGCAAGATTCTAGTCATAGGGTGCTAGCCTTGTTTTGGGAGGCCAATACTGTCGTGAGAGGTTATCTGATTAGCAACGTGCTCAGTGGTGTGGCATCGAGAATGCTCCAACACAGAGACCTCGCGAATACGAAACGGCTCCCCGTCGCTATTCCCAAGGAACAGTGCATCAATCGTCGCCTCGTTGCACACTTACGTGTGCGCTATCCTCACACGCAATGCCTCTTCACACTGATGGCCGTTTATCTGATTATCAGTCATCTGCCTACTATTCGCAATGGACATGTACGTTCTAATGTATGAAACACCCCGCCGGTGTGGGATGTGAAGTGCGTGAAGTAGGTACAGTGATTACCTTCTATCCAGAGTCTGGAATTGTCTTGTTGATTTTTCTTGGACGAATGCCGTATAACCATGAACTCTATGTCACAAAGTACACTCCAATCACTCACCCTTTTCCGAAGCTCGGAACTCTCCACTCAAACCAGGGCATTTTCTCTTTGAATACCAGCTGAGGAATATATATATATCTTAGTCTGGACCCAAAGCCGGCTGACAGGTCGAATGTTAGGGGCCAAACTACGCGAACTCACTTTCTCCAGTAAGTAAAGCCCCGGATCAGAATATCCACAAGAATCATATCTGATGACAATCCAAGTATCGCAGTACCAACCGATTGGATCTCCTGATAGCGAAGTCATAGTACCGAAGACGGCCGCCTAAGCCACCAGTTCCAGACCGTCTATTATAGGCATGGAAGTGTTTGCTTCTTCAAGTCCCAAGCTCCCATTCGGGTAAGGACATGCAGGAGTTAACCAGCGTATCCTTTCTTGGTTTAGTATACGGTGAATTTCCCATCGCTATCCATGGAGGATAAAAAGGTTCAACCTTTTCATCTATTCCTCAGTTTTCTGACATTTCGACATACGTGAGCCCCACTCTCTTCTTAGTATCTTCACAGTCCACACTGACTGTGCCGACTAGTGACCATGCCTGCGTATACGTTTTGTAGATGGCTTCCCGACCCGGAAGTCGTCGATGCTTTCGTCGATGACTTTCTCCTGGCCTCTCGTTTACTACACGGACGCCACCCTGATACCCTCGAAGTTATGCAGCCTGGCGCAGAGCTTCCTCCTATAGGAGCAAAGAACAGCGTCGCTTTCGCTCTGCTCTGCAACTATTTCCCTCCTTACCGCGTCATCCTCTCGGCGGGTGAACCGCAAACCGTAACTTGCAAGCCCTTGGATCCACTGGTGGAGGAATTCAAGCTCTTCATCGAAAATAATGGGGAGGTTTTCGCAGGTTTCAATGAAATGTTTGACCAAGCTCCAAAGCCCGCTGACTCACAGTTGAGAAAGGTGGATATATATATTATCTGCTCCCTTCGATGTTGACTCATTGTGCAGATCGAAAATTACGTGGACTTGATGAACACATTCAACACCATTCTTAGCGCGCCCCCCACGTATGCAGAGGGCGACAGCGCCATGGTCGCTGGTGTTCCGTTCTATGGAATTCTCGCGCGCTTCTGCAATACCCCTGCTGGCTACAATATGTTTACTCATCCCGGGGTAAATGCGAGGTTCCAGAGGATGTTCTTCGCGTGGCAGGGTTTCCTTGAGTCATCAGCCTCGAAGAGTGTACTTAACACCGGCGAGGGTGGTTGGCTCAGTGATAAGGCGCTCTCATCTGCAGTCGTGTATGCCGGTGGCCCTCCTGATTCGCCCCAGGATTTCGCATCCTACTACCTTTGTGACCCAGAAGACCCCCACTATGGCTTTGAATCTTACGACGCATATTTCGTCAGGGAGTTGAAAGCCTCCAAGCGTGCTGTCATATGCCCCGATGACAACAGTATCGTCAACTCACCGTGCTCCGCTGATGTCTACAAGTTTTACAGTCCCCTTAGGGAGTTGGAGAAGTTCTGGTTGAAAAATACCCCGTATTCTCTCAGCCATATGCTCGGGCAGCATGAGTTCACTAGCCAGTTCGTTGGTGGAACCCTTCTGCAAGCTATGCTTGCATCCCGCGACTATCATCGTTGGCGTAGCCCTATCGCCGGCACAGTCAGAGCCACACGCCTCATTCCAGGGACCTTTTATGCAGCTCGTTTGCAAGATCCTCCCAGCGCCGACCCAGACCCGTCCACCCCCCCTCCCCCCGTCCCTGTCGATGCGGACCCGATCTCTCGTTCTCAGGACTTTGTGTCAGCAGTCTCCACCCGTGCCTTGATCTTTATCGAAGCGGACAACCAGGACATTGGTTTAGTAGGCTTTGTAGGTGTCGGGTTGGGAGAGGTATCGACTTGCAACATCATCGTCAAGGAAAATCAGCACCTTGAGAAGGGAGACGAGATAGGACAATTCCACTTCGGAGGATCGACTTTCTGTCTCCTCTTTGGGCCTCACCTCGAGGTAACGCCACTTGAGCAGCGAGATGCACAAGGCAATATGAAACCCCTGGTCGGGTCGAAGGTGCGGGTAGGCAAGGATATTCTTAGGGTTGCGAAGAAGGCCTAAGCGGAAGCTGAGTTGGTTTTGACGTATTTCCTTTCTGCTGTATGCCAGTTGCAAAGCCCCTTTTCGATAACTGTACGATAGGAACTGGGAGTTGATGTGTACCAATTTTGTCCGTTGTACCATTGTACCGACTTACTGAGATCTTGAATGCAGAACGCTGAAATGTGTTTGTTCACTAAAGGACACTGGATGAGTGAGAGGGAAGTTGGCACTTGAAAGCTTGATCGTTTACCAATTAAATTCCTGGCATGATGATTCCATGCACTGATCACTCCGGGTCAGCACTGAGCTTCATGTTCACCAAAGTTCGATTTTTCCGCTCTGTACTAACCCGCAGCGGGACTAGATCTACTTGAAGGGTCTTTCCTTCTCAACTGCGGGGATAACCAGTGAGGCAATATATTCCTGATGCTGGTAGTATAAAATTTATGTGCCCCCAATAGCATTTCCGACCTATCCCTGTGCAGCGCAATAGCTTCCCAATACCAACGCCGTATCGCATCAACTACTACCCTGGTGAGGACCGCTTGCCATGCCATATCATGTCTTTGGTTACTAATCACTTAACTTTCTTTCAATCAGACTACAGACGCCGATAGAGATGAAACACATGAAAAAGGAAACGGAGAGATGGAGACTAACTTACATAAACCCCGCCCCGTTGCAACCACGTCGACCTCATCTACGACGATCCGACATACTTAACCCCTATCCTTCATTTTTCGTAGCTCTCAACTCGTTGTCTGAGCAGTCCCCGACGCAAAACTAGTGCCCTCATCTCGGTGCCAAACACGGCTTCGCAATGGTGCAGAAAGGCGTTGGGACGCTGGTGTCCGATGCGGAGGCTAATCAATCAGTCAAGATTGAACACAAAGGTATGAAACAGGTGGGTGTACATAGACTCACGTGTATGTGAGCCACCGAATACTCCGCAGTCTTCAATAAATTGGTCACATTGTACGACTGCTGTAACGAGATATCTGTTGGTGAGTTTAATAGTAACAGGAAGGGAAGCCAAGAATGAATGAAAATGGTCATTGCTGGGAAGTAACAGGGCACGTGGTTTGTATAGTGTGACTGAGCGATCTCTCAACCAGCGTCGTTGAGGGCGGGCCGTCACATAGTAGCTATCTGGACTGTAACAATCTATTATGTGCTGCCTTGATGCGATGTCCGAGATCGCAGAACGTGACTTGAACTCAGAAAGGATATTTCCTTCGCAGGAATCCACCTACATCAACGTCAAAACATGTCCATTCAGCTGATCCACTACCAAGACCAGGATCCCGAAATACCTCAATCTTAACACCCGTCTTTGAACTCTCTCGCACGATGCAGGAAGTGCGCACAGTCCAGGTTGGTCCGAGACGGGTATGCTTAACCCAAACACGACCATCGCAGTCGTCTGGAGGATGCCCTTCAGAGGATTGGACGTGCTCTGGCCCTCTAACAAGTATTTTGTTGTAATCTTGTTCGGAGTAGAGTTTGAAAGAACAGCCCTCCCACGAGTGTTGGTTACTTGCACCGGAATAGAGGAAATGTATCCAATTCTGGTCGAAGTATTGTCCAAATCCCACTGCGAAGCAACGCTTGGCATGAATATCAGAATAGACTTTGACGCAGTGAGGCCGAGCGCTGGTTAGCGTGTGTGTTTTCTGTGAGTTCCGGTGGGTACGCGCAGTGGCAGGTGAAACCATTCACGGTGACCGCACTGTCATCAACTTCGAATGTGGCGTCCCGAGGCTGCGTGTCTTGAGCTTGATATCTGGATCTGAGATAGACTTGACGGAATTGGAGGGTCCGCTCTGTAGGAGAATCGTCCCACAAAAACGGAAAATACCTGTAGTAATTAGACTTCCACAAAGCCAATTTGATGGCCACTGGTGGATCCGATGGACCAATGCGGCAGGGTAACAAGGCTTCGAGGACTGACCGCGAGTCGTCCCAGGAACGGAGAAGCAGCCAGATTTGGATGCCGTGATTGGTGATCGGAAATACACCAAAGCGATCTTCGTTGATCGAGGACAGCTCTTCTTCGGGGATGTCCCGCTTGAGAGCCCCGGTCCATCAACCCCATGTCGGCACAATACTGAAAGAAGCTTGGATCATCAGCTGCCCGTCCGTGCAATTCTTTCATGTGGGTCCCATGCAAAGATACTTTGGTCATCCGACATGCGGATGATCTCCAGCTGAAGACGATGAAGCGCTTTCTTCACCTCTCCGTACAACATCGACATATTCACATCCAGCAGACCCATCAGGGAATAAGCTTTGTCTTCCACTCGTGTAGTCGTCCGGTCGGCAGCCCACGACAGGATTTGAGCAACACAGGGACGGTTAGAAGCAAGTCCATCCGTCAAGATGTGTGGCGGATCTCGTGTGATGTCTGCTAAGGTTGGTGAAAGTGTCTCCTTGTTGCCTGCCAATCTTTGTTGAAAAACTGGACATTCCTCGGTGCTATCATCTCCTGTAAGTCCACCCACGTGAGAACCACTCTGGCCAGCCGTTGGAATTGGGATAAGTCTTATTGTCACTCCGAGTGGGGAAGGATAGGCCGAGGACGTCGTGGAGGTACGCATAGCAAACCCTCGAGTTTTCATACCACCGGTACATGGAGTTAATCACCTCCGATAACTCTGCGCTGCTTCGCTTGTCTATGCAACACGTGTCGACCCACAACCACTTGAACCCGTCCTTCTGAGACTGCTCACAGCTATCGAGGATCTTCTGGTAGCCGGAGCGTCGGCGAACTTCATCCTTCATCCTTTTTCATCTTTGTGAGTTCAGCCATCTCCTCGTAGGCCACTTCTCGACCGATCCACCGGTGGGATAAGATTGCATACGCTGTGGCTTCATCATCGGCAAATTCCAGGACTTCGGTTCGACAATCCACTCTCTCCTCCCGCTTGCTCATCACCTGCTCCCTCTCGTTAAATGCTTTGACATTGATGAGACGCATCCTACCCTCGTCCAAACGTGTCAATTTTGGACAGTGATCGACGGTTGTGGAATGGTATCTATACCTCCTTGAAATGAATTGGTGAGCACTAACAACCAGGAACGGGTGCTCGAAAGAGTGTAGGTGAGATGATGTGGTTGCGTTGGTTCACGTTTTTGAGAAGGTAAATAATAAGGGTAAACGGAAAACGGGTAAATGACACTCACAGGAAAGTTCGTCTGTTTAAATGCTAGTATTGGTGATTGGTGGATTACTTGCGCTGGCCGAGATAGTAAAATGTATCCAATTCTGGCCAAGGCAGCGTCCAAAGCATACTGCAAAGTAATAGTTAGCTTCACTATCAGAATAGATTGAGAATAAATTCTGATGCAAAAAGGACGATGCTGGTTAGTGTGAGTGAATTTCGATGGGCTTCAAGATGGGTACATGCAGTAGGTAAAACCATGCTCGGTGATCGCACTTTCAAATATTGATTTCGAATGTGACGTCGCGATGCGGCGTGTCTTGATATCTGATATACTACAAGGACACCTTCGGTCCGGTGGAAATGATATATAAGTCGAATACCAACCACCAGCACAACAGGTTACAGATACTGTATAGATTGATCATAGACGGTTAACTGGTATGTACAGTTGACTTGGTTGCGAATGCTGTGAAGTCACACAGCGGGAACGGAAAGACATTCGGGACGGTCAAAAAACATTGGTAGGCCGGGACAAAGTGTTGCGTCATAGCGATAATGATGAGTACCAGTGAGGAATTTTGAACTGTTTGATCATTCGATGGCAAGCACAGTCACGCCAATGTATGCATGAGCGAAAGGATCGCAATCTCAAGTGCAAAGACAGTCAACTGGTCATAGTGAGTGAAAACCGGAGGGCTGGCTCTGTGGAGACACGTACCAAACACTCCCCAGAGAAAAGGCTGCGTTACGGACGATGCGAAGCACGGCGCAAGATAGATACTAACACGGGCACCACCACCAGAGACACGTTGCATGCACGTACAGCCACAAACGCGGTGGACACCTCCCGCCAGCAAATGCTCCTTATATATTTTAGATGTACATTCATCCTCCCGGCATTGAGTTATCCATTGGTGAGCAGTAGAGGGTCACTTTTTTTGTCAAGTTTTCGTCGACATTGAGAAAAATTGTAGGTTTACTGAGCTCAATGGGTGGATACTTCACTGCTGAAGCCGAAGATTTCGCCGGAGCCGCGAGAGGCGTAATTCACCTTTATGCTATCCTCAGCATGAGGCTTTTCAGTGATCCCCTTGTTTATCAAATCGAACTTAGTCTGGCTATTGAGGAACATAAGAGCTTGCATTAATGTGGAAGAGGCCCCAGACATAGCCTGCCTCACGGCTTAGCTGAGAACCACCTGGCTCCGTAGTAGGGTATTATCGTTCCTGGGTTCCCATGGAAGATCTGATACCAAAGAGTAATCGCGTCTATTAGCTACTGCTCGCAGGCAACACCCTCCACACTTTGACGGAGCCACCATCACCTGCGGTCGCAAGTAGATTTTCGAATCCTGGACGAGGACACCACTGCACCGCGTTGACGTCGTTGACATCGTGCGCGGACAAAATCGAAGCAATTAACTTGGAGTCCAATGCTGACTTGGTATTGGCGTTCGGTTGCTCTGGGATTTCCTTGATATACGCATGAGCAAACAATGGCATGATCGATCGATAGCCGAGAACGTACCGTTATCTCCCATACGTTCAGCTTTCCATCACCTCCCGTGCTTGCGAGCCACCCCAGGCTGTTTGAGGAAGACCCCTTTCCATTCCAACTAATAGAGTATATGCTTCTTTCGTGGCCCTTGAGCTGATGCACAAACTGCCATTTGTACCGATCTGTCTGTTTCCAAATCCTGATTGTAAGATCGCCGGACGAAGATGCCAAGTAATTTCCGTCTGGTGACCATGCGAGGGACCAAACTGTTGAATCATGACCGGTCAATGTCGCGAAGCAGTACCAGTCGTCCGATGGATCTTCAATGTAAAGCTTGATCGTGTCATCGTACGAAGCCGATGCAAGGATCTACCCCACGGAAAGTTGTCAACGTCCATCGCTGTAAACAGTGAAATCATCCTAACCTCTTCTTTTGGATGCCAAGCAACGCACTTGACGTCTTGAGTGTGCTCCATCAACACACTCATGCACTCGAAGTCTGCATCGGGTTGGACTAAGGAACAGACGTGAGGACGAAGAGCACTACTCATACGAGTGATCTTACCCCCCCAGATCCAGACGGTCTTGTCTCTGCTACAGCTCGCCAGTAGCGTTCCGTTTCCTGAATATGCAACGCTTTTGCATTCAGTTTCGTGGCCTTCTAGCAGGGTCACGCATTCCCACTCGCGGGTCTCACTCAGATCAACATCGTCATCCGATTCATCCTTCATCTCGTATACCCCCACATTTGAGTCAAAAGAGCCTGTTGCAAGTGTCTTCCCTGAAGGGGCCCAGGCAGCACTGCGCACAGTCTTGGTATGCGGTGTAGAGATGGTGGTGACATGCGAAAAGGAGATCGATGCTGTAGGGTCGTCACTTTTCTGCCAGTAGCTGTACAGCCGGACTGTTTTATCTGCTGAACAAGAAGCGATGAGTGGTTTTTCGGGGTTCCAGGCAACTTGCCATGCACGCTCGTTGTGACCTGGCAATGGAAGCAATTGATCTCGCTGACATTCGAGGCTCTCAGTCGTTGATCTTACCTGTAAGTTCGGAGACGAGTTGGAGATGGAAAGTGAGGTTTTCGTCCATTGCAATGGCACTGGTTGGGGATCAGCTCTTCAAGATCTTGAATTGACCCAGCTGGTTCGTCATTATTAGCACCGCAGATGTTTGTTTGTCCTTGTTGAATTCTAAAGCCTTTCGTTTCCTTTTTAGGAAATGCTGAACTCCTCCCAATTGTGTGGCTAGGGTCAGTTGGTTGGTATGCATTTTGCCGTCGGGGTGCTGATATTTGTCCTCTAGTGGGTGTGCGCATAGCGCTTTCTTCTAGGAAACAAATTCTAAGGCGTAACACAAAGCCATGATCCAAACAGGTCTCATACAGAACGCGCACGATGACCTCGTCACAGATGTGTCCTACGACTTTTATGGTCTCAGGTTCGCCACGTGCAGCATAGACCAAAAGTAAGCCTCTTTCATTAGTACCTCTTTCCGGCCAATAATCTGGGCACAGAATCAAAATCTGGCAGCTAGATGAAACCAATGGCACATGGAGCGTTGAAGACGAATGGAAGGTAAGTCAATTTTCGTCTGGAATTAATCGCGTTCTGAATAAACGAGTTCAGGCGCACGATGCAACGGTCACGAAATTATGTTGGGCACATCCAGAATTTGGCACGATACTCGCATCCGCGTCCTTTGACCGAACCGTCAAAATATGGGAGCAAACGTCATTCACTAAAACAGCTGATATACAATCCGCTGCACCTTGTGGGTCACAGGCAACAGGTGGCTCGTCTTCAAGATGGTCGGAGAGGGCAGTCTTGGTGGATGCTCGTGGGACAGTCAGAGGTGTGGAATTCGTGCCACACCATTTCGGCCTCAAGCTTGTACGGATCGGATTGACTCCAAATGCTTTCTATCTAACAAAAACTTACTAGGCGACCATTTCATCGGATAACCACCTTCGGATATACGAGTGCTTGGAACAGTCATCACTCGCAACCTGGCAGCTGTCAGAAGAAGTAGACGTTACTTCGCTTCCGACTGCATCCCTACCCTCTTCCCATTCGGTAACATTCTCTACACCTACACAAACAGGTGCGACACTCGACGGTGCTTCTGCGTCCCTGGTTGCCCAAGCGTTACAGCAGTCGCAGCCCCCACTCCAAGGCAGAGGAGGAGTGGGAAACAGAGAGGCAGACGGTGGCTGGTGTATTTCGTGGTGCAAGGAGCGGTACTGGGGTGAAGTGATAGCAGTTGGATGTGGAATCTCAGGCACTATAAAAGTAGGTGGCGTATACAGGTCCATCGTGTTTGCCTCACGTTTGGTCGGCATAGGTTGTTCAGATTTCACCATCTCGTCGACCGACGACACTGTTAACGCTGGATCCATCTCCCTCATGCAAGTCTGTAGTGGAGGGGAGTAGTTTGGCTGGTGCCGCCGCGCCAGAAAGTGATGCACCAGTACCGTATGCTGTTACTTCGGTTGCATGGGCCCCCTCGTGTGGGCGATCATATCACCTGATAGCGACGGGCAGTCGAGATGGCCATGTCAGGATTTGGCGGGTCAAGCCGGCTGATGAAACAGACATGGATGACGAAGGTGTAGGATTGAAGTGGACGGGCACAATTGTGGCTGACTTCGATAACCACAAGTGAGTGTAGTACCGCCTTCTTCGCTTTCTATTATGTCTCATCATATCAATGCAGGATGGCGGTTGGTCGAGTGGAGTGGAACATAACAGGGTAGGTTCTTCGCCACCGTTGTCTTTATGGTGCTAATAGGATATGCAGGACTGTTTTGTCATCTGCCGGAAATGATGGTCGCGTTCGTCTTTGGAAGGCAACAATGGGGAACGTTTGGCGGCCTGCGGGGAGTATTGGCGTTGAGCAGACAGAAGAATCGGTTGACCTGGACGCCAACATGGAGGAGAGTGCTGTGATGGAATAGTAGCAGGCGTGGGCCATCGTCGATACCCCATGTTTTGTCTTGATTAACTAGCCTTATTTATGGGGTGTGGGACCATATTGTAGTACTAAAGCGAAGACCGGGGCGAGTATTGTTCTTTCGATGATGCAAGCCAAGCCAGTACAAAGTTGTATCGGCGTTATTCGCCATCGATATTCCTTGCCTTCTACTCTTCGCAGCTTCCGAGCCAACCGTGCAGCCATGTCTCAAACTGGGTCAATCTGCAAAATATTAAATGGCACTAGTTGTTTCACCACTGACTCTTCCGTCTGATCTCGCAGGAATGCACACAAGGTGGTAGTCTGCCGCAACTTTGGGCCCGATGCGATGTCCCTGTTGAAGGGAACTCCCGAGCTGGATGTATGTTTTGACTATCTCTTTCTTGGCACGTATCGTTGCGGTACTGACTGTTTCGCCTGTATTAGCTCGTCATATGGCCAGATGATCTTGGGTGCGACCGAGCATGGCTCATGGACAATATTCCTGGTGCTACGGGAGTGGTCCTCACACTGTCAGATAAAGTACGTCGTGTCTGATGAATCATTGGCTGCGTTGATCTCAACACGGTGTTGCCCTGTCACAGGTCGATCCGGAGCTCATGAGCAGAGGTGATACTAACCAATACTGTGAAACTGGTCTTCTAGCGACTGATTATGGATCTGTACGCCCGGGTCGCAGCTGGTCCATCGTTGAAAGTTGTATCAACAATGTCTGTCGGTTATGGTGAGTCTTTCAGATAGATCTTATTCCAGGTCTTGACTGGCTCAAAAGAACATATCGATCTTAGAGCTGCGGCTCAGAGAGGGCTAAAGATTGGGTATACACCTGATATCCTCACTGATGCAGGCGAGTGAGGGATGACCTCTTCTATTCTTCTACCCCTGTAACTTCTCTCAGTTGCGGATCTGTCTGTCATGCTCGCGTTGATGGCAAGCCGTAATGCAGGAACTGCGGTATCAGTCGTACAAAGTGGGGAGGTGGGTAATCTGGTTGATTCTGGTGTGGTAGTTGAGGCGATAGCATTGTAGTGGCCAAACCATCCGTGGTTACCTTTTGCCTTCTGTGGACCCCAACTAAGCACGACAACGACTTCACCTACACGCAAAGTCGGCTTCCTTGGATTCGGCCGTATCGCCCAAGCAACTCTGGCGCGACTTGTTCCGTTTGGCATCACCCACTGCCTGTATACATCTAATCCAACCTCGCCTCCCAACCACCAACGTGACACCGAACTGGCATCAAAGTACCAATTACAGGCGGTAACCAAGGTAGACCTCGATGGGCTTGCTCGCGAGAGTGATTTCATCTTCGTACTTGCCCCTGGTGGGCGCGACACACATCATATTGTCAACGAGAATTTCCTGAAACAGATGAAGAAGACAAGCGTCCTAGTCAATGCAAGTCGGGGGACGCTGGTTGATTCCGACGCGCTCGCAAAGGCGCTAAAGGAGGGTTGGATTTGGGGTGCCGGTCTGGATGTGGTCGAAGGAGAGCCAAAGATCACGGCTGACCATCCACTAGTGAAGGAACCTCGGTAAGCCCGCGTTCATGGGATGTGGCACGGGCCTGATATCCGTCTCCGGCATTCTACGCAGATGCGTTATCATACCACATATCGGGAGTGCCACCTTGGAGACTCGGAAGGACATGGCAGTGCGCGCAGCCAAGAATCTGATAGAGGCGATACGGGGAGGGCTGATGCCAGCCCAGGTGGATTTATCTAGTTACCTGTAGACAGGGGGCTTTTGCCAAAAGAAGAAGTCACGACGCCGAGATCTCGGCGACGTCATCGACCGCCGGCGATATTCCGAACATGGAAGTTCCCTTTCGGCGAGCGGAACGGCCCAGGGACCGGTCTGTGAAAAGATGTGGCTGTGCCCCTGACATCCTTTATTTAGGGTCGCGGGCCTGAGACGAAGAAATTTGCGAGCTACCACTGTCCAGCTTGCCAGTTGCCACTCGTTGATCTACTGCAGTGATGACCAAGTACATCCTTGTCTCCGGAGGTGTCGTCAGTGGCATCGGGAAGGGCATCATCGGTGCGTTTGACAGCAGCAAGAATGCGCGTCCCCCGCGTTTACGCCATCGCGCACTTAGCCTCTTCGACTGGCCTTCTGTTGAAGACGGCTGGCCTCAAGGTCACTGCCATCAAGATAGATCCTTATATGAACATAGACGCTGGAACGATGCGACCCACCGAACATGGTAAGACAATGAGTATAATAGACCATCCCTTGCCTGAATCGGCGCCATCTAGGTGAGGTCTTTGTATTGAACGATGGGGGTGAAGTCGACTTGGATCTCGGAAACTATGAACGATATCTGGATGTCACTTTATCAAAAGATAATAATATTACGACCGGTAAGATCTATCGCACGGTTATCGAGAGGGAGGTTGGTGGGATCATGTACTATCATCCATCGCGTTGCTAACAACATCGCTTGCGCAGAGGAGGGGAGAATATCTTGGAAAGACAGTACAGGCAAGATCCAAACGAGCACACGTGATCACAACCAGGTTAATGCCTGTACTATAGATCGTACCACACGTCACCAGCGCTATCCAGGACTGGATAGAACGTGTATCTAAAATCCCCGTAGATGACTCGGGAGAAGAACCCGATGTCTGTATCATAGAGGTATGCATGTCAGCTCTTTTGAGCTGGATACGGTCTTAGTCGATGCAGCTGGGTGGTACAGTGGGCGATATCGAATCTGCCCCCTTCGTCGAAGCAATGCGACAATTCCAGTTCCGTGTCGGTTATGAAAACTTTGCACTCATCCACGTCTCGCTCGTGCCAGACATGCACGGCGAGCAGAAAACGAAGCCTACCCAAACCACAGTCCATGCTTTGCGTGGGCTGGGTTTGTTGCCGGATCTCGTTCGTTACTCCCTTTACCATGTATACCCATTTACATTTATGGAACAGATTGCCTGCCGATTGTTGACAGCTCATCCCCTCGAAAGGGCAACAAAAGACAAGATTTCTATGTTTTGTCACGTATCGACCAACCAAGTCTTGGGCGTGCACGATGTGTCATCCGTATATCATGTCCCTCTTCTGCTACAATCTCAAGGAATTATCGAATATCTACGCACAAGACTTAATCTTGCATCATTAAATATCTCTGTAGCAATGACTCAGAAAGGTCTATCTGTTGAGGAGAGATGGAAAGCCATGACGAAAGCGTATGTTTCCTCTACTCCGTTAGTCCCCTTCTCATAGATGACCCGGATACCTTCAGCCAAGAACGCTATTTTGACGAAGTTAATATCGTACTTATCGGAAAGTATACCGATTTCAAGGATTCCTATATGTCTGTTATCAAAGCGCTGGAACATTCAGCGTTCCGTGTTCATCGAAAACTTGTAATCCAGGTTCGTCTCACTATCTAGTCATATCGATCCTCACCGATGTACTGGTATAATAGTGGGTGGAGTCATCGTACTTGGAACCACCTGTCCAGGGAACGGACCCTGCAAAATACCACGATGCGTGGCGTGCATTAGTCGGGGCAGGGTAAGAGTATTCCATTTTCCCGAATGAACACGCAATCATATTAGCGGGAAAGCGGTATCCTGGTTCCAGGAGGCTTTGGCCAACGTGGAACTGAAGGGATGATACTCGCAATCAAGTGGGCAAGGGAACAAAAGGTCCCGTTCCTGGGTATCTGTCTTGGGTTCCAAATGGCGGTGCTAGAGTGGGCCAGGAATGTTCTCGGTGAACATGGTGAGCCCCCTGAGATGCTTTCCAGCGAATTATTGCCACAGCTGTTCCACCAGACGCTCAATCCACCGAATTTGTTCCCGGTACACTGAACCCATTTATCATTTTTATGCCGGAAGTTTCTCGTACCCATATGGGCGGAACCATGCGACTGGGCCTCCGACCAACCGTTTTCCAGGGCACGCCAGCCGTAGAGTCCCACTCTATCTCGGCCCTAGCCAATGGCTCCTCAGACCCTTCTGACAATGAAAATGATGCTGCCACAACACCGAGCAAAGCTGAACCTTCCATTGATAGCCCTGCCACATGGTCCAAAGCGCGAAAGCTCTATGGAAACGTCGATAAGATGTGGGAGCGACATCGCCACCGCTATGAGGTTAACCCCGAGCAGGTCCCACGGCTCGAAGCAAGCGGGCTTACCTTTGTGGGCAAGGACGAAAAGGGAGAACGTATGCAAATTCTTGAGCTCAAGGGTACGTATGACGTCATCCGTCGTGTACATATGACTGATCGTTCTTCTCTTCGCAATGTGGTGCTGGGGTATATAACAGATCACCCGTTCTTCCTCGGCCTGCAGCCACACCCTGAGCTCTGCTCGCGCCCTCTCAACCCGTCCCCGCCATTCCTCGGGTTTATCGCTGCGTCGTGTGGTCAAAATGTGCTCGCTGAACAACTTGAAGAACAGGTACGGAACTACCGTCCGCCTCACCCGGAGGGAGCGATGGTGAGTGAGGAGACTCTACGTTTACGTACCATGGAGCATCCTGTCCGGGTTGGAAGCATGACTGGGTGGGCCACTCCCGTTGATGACTAACGTCAGTAGGAGGAAATGAGAGGGGGTAGTGTGCACCAGAATGTGCAAACTGAAAATTCATTGCTCAAGTGCCTGCAGGACTCACGTCTTGAAGTGCTATGTAGCTTATTGCAACTAAACTTGTAATATCTTACTGCCCTGATGAATTACATTATCTCTATACCATGGAGACCACAGTATTCCATGTGGTCAATCTAGATATCCAAAATAATACGAATCATAAAGTACGTTGGGAATGTGTGACATTGAGGGGTGAGTGTAAGAAATGAAGTCGTCCAGTCTTCCAGTATGGCCGGGACGAGTGGCTACCACAGGGATTAAGGTCACGATTCGGCCAAATATCGGATCTTTCGGACTCCTGGGGAGGGGGAAGGTATAACTTAATATTGCCTTCCGCGCTTACTGCCCCTCCCCTCCCACCTGTTACGGTCACGTGCTCCATTCCGACCCATCGAAGAGCTAATGAAATCTCCGATATTCTTTCGTTTGGAACGGTCCTTGTTCTCGAGTTGGATGCCCATACGACGGAGCCACGACTCGCTGGGTCGACCTGGATAGCGTAACATTCAATTAGTGTTGAGATTTCATGCAAAGGTCTACCAACAAACAAATAGACGTACCCATCTCGACACCGAACATACTTGACCAGGCTGCAATACTGTCGAGAATTTTTCCGTGTGGAACACCCAGCTGCCCGGAGAGCGTGAGGTAATGGCCCAGGAAAGACGAGGCTGTCTGACGAACTGCCTCGGTGTCAAGGAGCGGACGAAGAGAGACGAAACGACTCGATAGGGGATCTGTCAATTTTTCGGTAGCAGGGTTGGCGCCGTCTGTCGTTAAGGATGTGCCGTATAAAGCTGCAGCACCTCGATATAGACACGATGGGGCAGACGCTAATGCAGCAACCCGAGATTGAAGTTCATCGACCGAAAGTTTTTTGATTGGGAATTGGGTGAGCTGTTGGCGGAGGTAACCTGTCTCCCATGGCAGAAGGAGAAGATCTGCGCGGTGACGGGGTTCTGCAGTGGTGTCGGAAGTGCCCTCAGCGTCGGTTAAAGTCTGTGTTTTCAAAGGCGATGGTTGACCGGAAGGTCCAAGCGTGGAAGCGCCCCTACCTGTACGACCGACGCGGTGCACGTAAAGAGCCTCGGAACTCGGAACACCGAGCTGAATGACGCGGGTGACATTTGGGTAGTCGACGCCGCGCGCTGACACGTCGCTAGTGACGAGAATTGAGGGAACCTTGATAGCACGTCCCAACTTTTTGTTGCCATGCCGATGTAGTTGACCAGACCTGAATTCATTGCTGGCACGTTGCCGACCAGATTGCGTGAGCTTGGAATGCATTTCAATAACGCGTGTGTTGTTTATTGGTAGGCTGCCGTCAGAAGCCAACTCGCGCAAGACCGTAGAGAAAAAGGCTGTCGAGTGGGTCGTAGGGCAAAAGAGGATTATTTTGGAATCCGAGCCGTGGGCTAGCTGGTCATGGGCAATCATGCGAAGAAGGGTTGGGACTTGGGCGTCGACCGATGGGAGAGGGGTGTAGTATTGAGGAACGTGAGCGTGGGTGGTAAGTTCATCATCCGATTCCACTGCCCAAGGCACTCGTGCGTTTCCTTTTATCGAGTCAACCGGAGCTGGGGAATCGGAAGTAGGAGGGGATGCATCAAGGAACCGGTGACTTGGTGACAGGAGAGCAGTGGAAATTTGCCTGATTCGTCGGGAGAGCGTCGCACTGAAGAGGAAGGTTTGTCGCGTCCGTGGGGGAGCCAAAAATTTAGCAATGGCATCGATGTCATCCCGGAAACCCAAGTCGAGAAGGGTATCTGCCTCATCTAAGATGAGCTAGGGAAAGAGTTAGAATAATACGATGTATATCCCGAGTCGACGTACAAAGTTGCAACTTTTCATGCTCTCGCGTACATGCGATGAATTTTCAAGGAGATCACGCATGCGCCCAGGGGTTGCGACCACGATATCACGATGACTGGACTTCCACTGAGATAATTGTGCCGTCTTGCTAGCACCTCCGACAAATAGTCTGACCTGAAAATTCGGGTGATGTTCAGTGAGTTTAAGAGCAACGTTTGCAATCTGGATGGCAAGCTCTCGCGTTGGTGAAAGAATGAGTGGTCCGGGAGATGTACGCCGGAAGGCACTGGCAGCTCGGGGTACGAGCCCTGATGAGGAAAGTCCAGAGGAACCAACCACTTCCTGAGCATGCTGATGTGCTGTTTTGAGCCGATTTTCGACAGCGGGGATTAGAAAGGCGAGGGTCTTTCCTGTTCCAGTACGGGCACGGACGAGCAAATCCCGGGGTATGTCGGGGTTGGCTGGAGTAGAGGCATTGTAGGGATCGGAGAGGCCAGGGAGGAGCTCTGTAACGAGGGACTGTACGAAGGTCATCTGTTTGAGATGGAATGGTTTCGAGGTGAGTGCTCTCAGGGTTTCATCAGAGATTTTGCCCTTCAACGAGTCGAAAGTGGGAGTGTCAGACACTTGTTCCGTCGCCGTCGAAGGTGAGTACACCGACGCCAAAGGTTCGCTCCGTTTTTGCGCCAGAGTCGACGTCCATCGCAGTCGTCTGAGTCCGCTTCGGCATGTTGGCCTGCTGAGCGTACTCGTTGTGAGCCACGATGACATGCAAGTAGTCTTCATCCAACCTTGTTTCGCGTCGAAAATAATATAGCCTCTAGAAGGGCGAGACCCCAGAAGACCGTTTCTTGCTGTGGACCCCGTGTACTTCCGATCTCGCTGCTTCAAACGGCGACGACAACCATCGTACACGATGGCAAAGGGTCAAAAGTCATCAGCAACATCTGGAACGCGAAAGAAGAATGCACGCAAGGCCGCTGCGGCAACGGCCACAACTGGTTCCACTTCCAATCAACCGCCCTCGTCGCCCCTCCCGGCTACGAAACCTCCGAAGAATACAAAGTATACGAAGAGAGAACTGAAAGAGGCTCGGAAGAGGGAGAAAACATACATCCCGCCAGTAAAACCCGCCCCGCCCCAGCTCGATCCCCTCGATACAATAGGTTTAGCCAGGACATTACCACCGGAGCTCGTCATCGTATTGAGGAGTCTTGGCAAGAAGGATGTAGTGACAAGAACAAAGGCATTAGAAGAACTGTCGAAATGGGTAAACGAGACTGCAAAGGAGTCATCGGGTGTCGCAGAGGGAGACGATGCTGGTAGTGAGAAGGCACATATCGTGACAGAGATGCTCCCTGTGTGGGTGAGTCCTATCGTCGTATTCGCGTCTTCTACCATTACCTACTCAAGGAAAGTTACATCGTCTTCCCGGTTTATTCTCCCATCCAGCTCGTCGTATCCGCCTTCTTGCAGCGTCACTGCAGACTTGCCTCATCCGTTTACCTCCCTCACGATCTGCACTTGTGCGCTGGGCTCAAGAGCAAGCGTCTCAGGATGAACTAGACTCTGTACTAGGAACATGGATGATGCTTGCTCACGACGTCGATCGTGGCGTTGCAACCGTGGCGAACCGCGCTTTGACCGAATTCACCAGCAGCTTCCCAAACGCAAGTCCTCTGCCCTGCCTTAACCTTACACGACCTATTATTGTCGCGTTACTTGGCTTTTCTTACCGTGCAGTGCTCGACCCCGCCGGACTTCATGCCACACTGAACCCTGTAGCGGCACCTGTAATGCCCCCTGTCATCCACACTGCTTCAGGTAAGGTGGTACAGGGAAAGAAAAGTGGCCAACCCCTTCCAATAAAAAAGAGTGGACGTTACGTTCCTCCCCCAGCAGTAGAGCCTCACTCGCAACCGTCTCTGAGATCGGATTCTCCAGCACCAAGCGACACCGCAGGTGAGGAGAGCGAATCGGACCGAAATGGACGTTTGAGAGCAAGCGCCCTTGGTGCTGTGAGATGGGTCATTGGTACGTAATCGTTTTCCCTGCTATGAGTGAAACCTTTCTGGTGTTGTTGCTCATCCTCTGCGTGCACGCGTGGAAGTATGCTCATCATTTGGTACAGAGAACTACCTTTCCAATCTGTTCGCCCATGAATCCTCGTCTGTCCTCCAGTTCGATACAGCTCTTGTCTCGACGCTCCAGCCTTTTATTCAAGTTTTGTCGTCTTCATATTTTTGGTCCTCCCTCCATCCTGGACCTGTGTGCCCATACACCTCAACCACTGAGGATTCTGACAGTATGGAAGAAAGGAGCAAAGGGGGACTCGGTGCTAGAACATGCTTTGGATACTCCCAGCCACAAGTGCGTCGTGCGGCATGGGCACTTGTTGCAAGTATCGTCGACCCTAAGAGAGGTACGCGTTTAGTTCTTACTTATGGTCTGATATATTCACCATTACTGTGCATTCTGTGTATGACTTTCAGGGGCATTGCCGCTTGATATTCTGCGAGTCTTGTCTTCTGCTGTCTTACGTTCAGCGTGGGTTGAGACGGATACGGGAGTACGGGGTGTCCTCGCTAGGCCGTTATTAATACTTCTGAGAGGTGCGTACCAAGCTTGGATTGTATCTATCTCTCCTGTTCCGGAGACAACGCTAATAGATTACTAAACAGACTACCCTCAAGCATGGTCAATTGATGCAGAGCGTGCTATCCATGGGTATCAAGAGGAAGATGGCGATCCAGACCAAGAAAGCGGGGAGGGTTCGGAAGGGGAAGGGGAAGGGGAATCAGAGGCTGAGGATGTCGCTAACGCAGATGCCGAAGAAGTGAATAACGCGCCTGGGTCGGATCCAAACTCGCAGCCCTCCAAGGAAGGTCAGACACTGGCTTCTCCTGCGTTCCGCGAGTTCCTGGGCTTCCTCGAATTGGGTTGTGCGGGGAATGCAGTAGAAGGGTATCAACTCGTCTTGGTGGTTGTGGCCGGAATTCCCGAGGCAGTGAGTCCTTATCCTTTCTTTTTTCGCCTGCCGTGTTTTCGGGGACAGTGTCCGATGATGTTGGCGCCACTGGCACCGACCGCTTTTCCCTGACCATTGCTTATGCTCATCAATATAACTGGTAGATTCTTCCGCGGTCACTGGCTTCGCCGCCTGTCGATCAGCTTCTAGATGCACTGTGGTCCCCGCTGTATGCGCGTGTCCTTCCAGAGCGACGTGCAGCTGCTGCTTGGCTCCGGGCGTTGCTGGAGTGTCTTGTGTTTCTTGTACGGAGGGCTTGTGAAGAGGTCGAGAAAAAGGCGGGTGCACCCGAACAGCCTGTCATCGAAACGAGAACCTTAAGGGATAGTGAAAGGGAAAGGGCACGGTCCTTGTTAGCGACACAGTTCAGTGCGCTAGGGGACGCCATCAGTACCCGTACTCTCCGCGTTGACGAGGTCGAGGCTGCTAGTGCTGTTGCAGGTGCCCTGGGCAGAGTCAGCAAGATTGGTGAAGGTACACATTCATCGTCATCTTCCGTGGGACTACTGTATGACTCGACATTAACTGACACTGATGCTGTAGATCTGTTCGAAGTCACGTTCGATGCGATCGCTGGTGGACTGTCAAAGGAAAATACACAATCGCCAGGTCTAGCTCCAACGTTTTTGCGCGTTTTCGGTACCACATTCGCGCCAGACACGCTTGCAGAACAACGGACCCATGCGTTCATTAGAGAACATGTTTCGGACGTTCTCCAGATTGTGGAGGAAGCGCTCCGCGAGACTGAAAAAGAAAAGCAAGTGGAGGCCAAGGTTGCACGTCTCGTATCTGTTATCGGTACCTTCGGCTCAGCGCTATTTGAAGATCCCGACTTCACTTCGGTGGGTGTATGCTTCTGTGCACTGAGTACAGCCTTCTAATGTGCGCGTTCACTAATTTTCTGGTGCGACCTGGGTCACGATACCGATCCTCGGGAATGTGGTGGACTTTGCAGAGGGTAGATGCGCTATTCTCTATCCATAGTTCAATGCTTTTGAGGTCTTCGCCATCTGCCGTTACTTCTTATCTGAAGCATCGCTCCGAAGCTGGGACTCCTGATGCATTAGACAAAACTCAATTGTTCTGGACGGGTGTCCTAACTTCTACTGCATCCTATGCATCATCACTCCCCACGCTTCTCGATCAGGCCGGCTCTGTGAAAGCATTGCTCGCGTCCGTTCTTTCGGCTGCTGAGGAGGGTTCACTCCCTGCTCACCTTCGTGGTGCATCTGGCGCTATGGATGCGCAACTCTTCAAGCTACTAGGATATGGAGTGAAATGTCAACCAGAAGCTATTGTCGAGGGGTTGTTGGACAGTTTACTGAGTGTATATAGTAAGTGGTCTCACTCCTTCTCTGGCATGACCTACATGTACGTACACTGGCAGTCTATTTCCTTTCATCGGAAGGGCTGGAAGCTATGACGCAGACATTATCGCAGAACATCGGAAGGTACGCAGAAAACGCGTTGCAGGCTGCTGGAATACCTCACTCAGGCCTCATCGACACTGACAACTTTTGTGCGGCGTCTGTCGGTCTGGAGCTGAAGCTCGTGGGGAGGCTAATGAATGCGGGGCACCAGATTACAGGTGAAAAAGGCGCAGACCTGTATGTGGGGGTGGCACTTTTGGCTTTCATCATACCGTCTCCGGGCGATATTGATGATAAAGGCATGAAAGAAACCGAAGAAGCACGCATGATTTGGAGCAAATTTATTGCGACAGATGGCGACCGAGCTGGAATGGAGGAAATAAGACAGGTTGTAAGTGCGCTCCTGAAAGAACAACTACGCAGGAGCATTGTGAACAGCAGGGTTTTGGCGCGGTACGTTACTATTGCTTTTCCTTCTGGTTTTGCCTGTGTTTTATCCTCTTTGATCTTGTTGCTTACATCTTCCGTCAGTCCCGATCATGTCATTCGTGCGCTTTCGCGGGGTGTACCTGGCCTCCCAATCGACGTCTTATCGGACATTCTTCCATCGCGCTCCGAGCTGGATGCACTTCTCGACGATCTCCCTGCCTCAGCGGTTTCACCAAGCCTTGCTCTAATGGATTGGACCATCCCCACTTCCATTTCCGAAGAAGAAAATATTCCCGATCTCATCGTGGATCACGATGCTGTTCACATTCTACCACTCCACCCTTATGGCCGCGCCGTTTCTGCACTCCTCACATATTTATCCTTGGCGCGCACTGAGGCTCGGACGCATCTGTGGGCACTACGTCATGTGATCGCACTCGGAGTGTACACTGCAGAATACGTGCAGGTGGGAGATGAGCGCAACGCTGTATTAGGAGGTTCATCGGACGTTAAACCGGGTAGAGATCCTGTCGCCCTAGAAAGGCGCGAGATTGCGAAGGGGCTTCAGCAGAGAGTACATGCACTGACAACGTACCTACTGAGCCGGATCGAGGACGGAGTCCATGTTCGGGCAGTAGGAACATTGTTGAAAAGTGAAAGGAATAATCTGAGTGTGGACAAGGGTAGTCATGCGGCATTCGTTGTTGAAGTCGCCCGCAAATCCATAGAAGGCGACACTGTTCGGGATGCACTTATATTGCGGACAGTGCTACAGCACCTGTTTGTCGACGCGGCTAGAGAGGATGCAGATTTGTGGCTCACACTTGTACGACAGCTCGAGAAATCAGGTACGTTGTTTGTTGCGGTCTAGCTACATCTGTTTAATTTACTTGAACGCCTCCAAGCTCCCCAGACTGCCATCGTGATCTTGGCCTGTATCACAGCGTATGCACCAGAACCTCCGAGGCTCGATAGGTATCGTAACGAATTGGCCGCAGCCCTCCTGGGTGTGAGTCCTACAGATTCTGATACAACTGGACTGAAATATCTTCGCTTGCTTTGTGCAAGCGCACCAGATCCGGATTCGGATGTGGTGTTCCTCCCGCAACACCGTGCTGTGAATGTGATGCGTGCTTGCCAAGTATGGATTGCAGAGGGGGACGAAGACGTCGACGAGGATTTGGCGAGCATGATGACATTAGTCTTCCGACACCTTGCGCCTATTCTGCAGGACGTGTCTGGGTCGCACTGGGACTTTATTTGGGACGTTGTGGAAAACAATCTTGAGGTAAGATGAACGACTTCCACAGGCTGAAATTGTGTTTGCTGACATGATACGCACTTCATTCTAGACCTGTTCTTTGGAGGAATCAGACACTCTAGCGACCCTTGGACGTACATTGCAACTGGTCGTCACCATTGAAAGTCTAGTAGCAACGAATAGATCGCTGCGCGAAGGCTGGGAGAATCGTCGAAAGGCAATCTTGAGTCTAATTAGGAATATCGTCGCTGTTGATACTCGTGAGTTGCATGCGATAAACCAACATTCTTGAACTAAACTCCATACAGGTGAAATGCCTTATTCTGATCCTCGTGCTCTCTGTCGCGAGCTGGCAATATCAATTGTCCAAGACATGTCGTCCTCCATGATGGACGAAAAGACTTTAACGACGGTAAAGAAACATCTACGGTGTTCCTTCGTGACACGCTGATTCCCCTATCAGTTTTTGCACCTTATCACAGATCACTCCTCCGACGTCCAGAAGATGAGCTATCACCTACTCCAGCGAGCCGCCCACAAACTTACAGAGCACTTCGTCATTGAAGCGGGTGTTGACACAGAAGATGTTGTCAAAGCTGAGCTGCCTGCAGAACTACTCGCTTTGCTACGACAAAGTCTGGGTGACTTTGATTTAGATGACATTTCCAATTCGCGGAACCAAGAGGTGTCCGGATATTTGCTCACTTGGATGATTGTGTTTGATCTCTTCGTTGATGCTGTGAGTAACTTCACGTATGTGTTGAAAGCAACAAGGCTGACATCAGACGTAGTCATTGAAAGTTAGATCCAGCTACGTCAACCACATAAAGAGCCTCGATATTATTTCGCAATACTTCATTCCAACTATCTTTGATATCCTTGGTCTGTTCACTGGGGGTAAAAATACATTTAAACTAGACATGTGGGCTGTGGATGATTTTTACTTCGACAGTAAGGAATACGTACGTTCACGGGCCAGCTGTTTACTCACCTATTTTCAGCCTACGAGCCTGCAAATTCTCTCTGCATTCGACTACTGGCTGCCCATTTGTATCATCGCGCGCTCCTCACTGTCCCTGCGCTGATAAGGAGCTGGATCAGCGATTGCACGGATAAGCAACTTCTCACTCGTGTCATTGATTACACGTCGTCTTACCTCTCACCCGGAATCGTCAGGGCAGAGCTGGCTCTAATTCGACAGCCCCGACCAGACTCCGAGCTATTGACTACCGAAAATCTAGTTATCAAAGTATCTTCGGCGCTCAACGAGGTCGCAGCATCATATACTGTCGACGAGCAGGTGCTTGAATTATCAATACGGATGCCAAATGACTGGCCACTCCATCGATTCGAAGTTCGGGATACCAAGATGGTGGGTGTTTCAGAGAACAGATGGAGAGCATGGGTGTTGGGCGTACAGCAAATCGTATGGCAACAAGTAGGTGCAGATCATCGAGGGGCACGCAGAAATGTGATTCTTTTCTCACCATTTTATCAGAACAGCCGGATTGTGGACGCTTTGACACTGTTCGCGAAGAATGTGTCCCTCCACTTTGCGGGTCAAGTGGAGTGCGCGATTTGTTACTCGTGCGTGGCTTACCTTTTTTCACAGCTTCATTAAATTTTAACATGTTGCCGCAGTATCATCAGTGTTATGGATGCCAGTCTTCCTCAGAAGCCATGTCGAACTTGCAAGAACCGCTTCCATGCTAGCTGTCTGTACAAGGTAAGTCAAATTCGCGGGTATACTCACTTCCATGACACTCATCACCTTGGGCAGTGGTTTAAGACCAGCCACTCATCCAGTTGTCCACTTTGCCGGTCCAATTTCAACTGAGAGGGTCGAGATTATTGTAATCATTCCTAAAAATGTAGCTCTATCTTGCAAGTTATGTTCGCGATTAGATTGTGTAGTCAAATAATCATCGTGTGTTTCTATCACATACTGGACAATGTAGGCAAGTATGAAATAGTATAGACCACCCTAAATGATCAGATCAAACAGCGGACATCACCGAATAAAAAGAGCAGGCGACAAAAATCATCCGAAGTCGACAATCAGTCAGTGTCGAATTTACTCACTCTAGTGATCATTTACTAACGGAGATCAGGATGAACACAGGAACCTGGTGCAAGAGTTAGCTGCCACGGTAAAAGTTGTCCTTGGTTTATGTAACTTCAGATGCAGCGCCAAACTACGAATTCTATGTCTCTCCCGACTATGGTACCAGAGAAGAACGCCTACCTTACCACCCTAACGGTGTGTTTAGGCCGCCACTGTGGTTAATAAGGCTGATTAAGAGTCATAGGGGTTTGTCACGCCACTACTCTCCAGACATTCAAATTGTGTCCGGAGGATGCCGATGGTGTGACTATGGTAGATAACGTCTGGATCGAGACTTGGGTGAACACTCTGTCAAAGTTGAGGCCACTCGTGCCACGCATCTGTACGGGACGGTCTTGCATTAACGACTTCAAGTTTGGATATGGCCACTGGCAACACTGATCCTCAAGTACCTAACAAAGCCTCTCTTACCAAAGAACCCAGCAGCAAATCACCCGGTTTCGCATCTTTAAGGTTACTACAACGCGTCTCAGCTCTCCTCGCTCGCTTTGGGATCGAGACTCATGGGTAAGATCTCGACTTGGCTGCTCACTGTCACATAAGTTCACTACAATGCAACACAGTATTGCACCAATCCCCAAGGAAGAAAGACTGGAGACGCGATTTTATCAGATGTTTTTTGTCTGGTTCTCTGCCAGTATGAACATCCTCACGTATGTGCTAATATACGGACGCGTTGAATCGGTAGGAAATGAGTGATTTATCTTCACAGTTTCAGCACTGGGACTGTCGGACCGGCGGTTTTCAACCTTGGAGTACGCGACTCGATCTTCGTTATTATCGCCGTTGACCTCATGTAGGACGTCTGCAGTATGTCCCTCGCTGACTTCTTTAGCTTATGTTTTGCCAGATTCTGTCTGGTTCCAGCATTTTCGTACGTTCTATGTCTCTGATTCATGATCCGATTTGAGGACATGAAACAGCGCCATATTTGGACCAAAGCTTGGCACGCGCGCTATGGTCCAATGTCGGTTTGCGTGGGGGTCAGTAATACTTCATATGTACCTTGCATGAATGACCAGACTCACCCGCATTCAAGTTACTACGGAGCGGTTATCCCCAGCATCCTGAACGCATTCTCTATGCAAGGTTTCCTTATCTTGAATTGCATCATCGGGGGGCAGACAATTGCAAGTGTCAGCTCATACTTGGATGATACATTGGGCATTGCCATCATTGGCGTCATCTCTCTTGTGGTGGGTACATCTGTGTATGGCACCTACTTTTCTCATTTTTTGTCAGGTGACATTTTTCGGGTACCGTTTTCTTCACTGGTAAGAAATCGTTGTCCTCGGTGCGCTATGTCTTTTCATCCTTATGACTCGACCAGGTATGAGTGTGTTGCGTGGATCCCAAGTGTGATGGCTTTCATTGCCTTGCTGTCACTTGGGTATCCGCATCTTCATGCCAACCAGTATACTTCCGTCCCGGCTCCAACCGTGGCATCAGTGCTATCATTTGCATCGGCGTTGGCGTCCAGTATTCTGAGTTGGTGCACGATGACTTCGGACTACGGTGTTTACCATAGCCCAACAGCCTCATCGTAAGGAAGCTTTACCAAGCAAACTCACTGAGCTAACATGGATTGTTAGCTCCCGGATTTTCATATATACCTACCTTGGCTTTTTCATCGCAAATGTAAGCTGAACTATCGATGAACGGCCAATGTAACTTTTATGATATAACAGGTTACTACTCATACCTTGGGAGCAGCTTTTGCTGCTGCTGCGCCAACTGTACCGGCATGGGATATTGGATTCCAAAACAGCTCGTCTGTCGGTGGTTTAGTGAACAGCATCCTGATGCCTCTGGGTGGTTTCGGAAAATTTCTGACGATGCTGGTTGCACTCAGCATACCCAGTGCTTGTGCGCCAACGATGTACACCTTCAGTACAAGCTCCATGGCTATTGCAGGGCAGGTTTCCCTCATTCCGCGCTGGGTATATGTATTGATTTCCGAGGCTATGTAAGTTTAAAGTCTTACCTTGTTCATACTAACCAAAAGGACACACCAGCCTCATACCTATTGCCATTGTTGGTGCCAAAACCTTTTATACTACATTCGTGGATATCCTTAGTGCGTGACAGCACTTTCCTGCGAGATCTTGTGCTCATGCATTTCTTAGGTTTTATCGGGTACTGGAGTGCAGCTTTCGCGGCCATCGTCTTGACTGAACATATATTGTTCCGAGGCGGGTCGTTCACCGAGGAAGCCTACCCAATCGCCACATGGGACTCGGCAAAGCTGCTCCCTAGTGGAATACCTGCTGTGCTTGCATTCCTCTGTGGGTTTGGCGCACTCATTCCATTTATGTCGCAGGCATGGTATGTGGGGCCTGTTGCGCGACGTGGGTCTGGAGACTGCGGACTATACGTTGGATTCATCGTGGCTGGTATTATATATGCAAGTTGCAGAGGTTTGGAAAAGTGGTATGCGAAGCAAGGTGAAAGAAAGGGAAACATCTATATTTATATACCACAACAAACAGTGTAGACTATTATGTAAGACATTGTTGCCTGAAGGAAGTTAAACATACACCTCTGATGAAAAGTGGTTGATTACCTTCTCCGTGGCCGAGTGTGGGGTTTGATCACTAGGTTTGTGTGTTTCCTTCGATCTCCTTTAGCGGCTGTGGAGTGAGGACAACCGTTTGACAGTGTTTGCGAAAAACGTGTCCCTCCACTTTGCAGGTCAAGTGGAGTGCACGATCTGCTACTCGTGCGTGGCTTACCTTTTTCCACAGCTTCATTAAAAATTTATCATGTTACCACAGTATGCATCAGTATTATGCATGCCAGTCTTCCTCAAAAAGCCATGTCGAACTTGCGAGAATGGCTGCCTGTGCAAGGTAAGTCAAATTGGCGGGTATACTCACTTCCACGACACTCATCACCTTGGGCAGTGGTTTAAGACCAACCACTCATCCAGTCGTCCAATGTTCCGGACCAATTTCAACTGAGAGGGTTGATTCTAGTTATCCCCAAAGTTGTAACTTTATCTAGCATGTTATGTTCGAGACTAGATTGCGTAGTCAGATAATCATTGTATGTTTCAATAACATACCAAATGTACATATTGCCAAGCAGATATGGAATATAGACACCAGGGATAGGAGAACATCAGAAGACCTCCAAAGCTAGCCTGAGATGAGTTACACCAAACCTGTTGGACTTGGTCAAGTATGATGCCTTGCATTCTTTTCTTATCCATACCATATATGAAGAATGTGGCCCGAGCAATGCAGCAGCTGCACAGAATACGGTTAATAATATAACGGACCGGCCGGCACCCCGAGCATAAGACCAATATACTATGGCTTAGTACTTGGCCTAAATGATCAAACAGCGGACATCACCGAATAAAAGGAAGGGTAGGCGACAAAGAAGCCGACGATCAGTCAGCGCCGAACTGAAAAGTACTTCGAGTGACTCACGCTAGTGATCGTGTGTACTAACGGAGATCGGTGGCAGCAGAGATCAACACAGGAACCTATTGCAAGAGTTGGATGCCAAGATAAAAGTTGTCCCATCCTTGGTTTAACTGACAGCGCCAACCTCCAAACACGTCAGATCTCTCCGACTACGGTGAACGGCTTCAGAGAAGAATGCCGGAGCAACGTTGAAACGTTGATGGTGTAATTCGAGGTGATCATGTGTGACGAGTGATGTCAGCTCCCTCGAGCTGCGCCAGAGCAGTGATGCCTTAGTTGGAGAGGAATGCAGGAGTGGCAACTTGATTATGGAAAGCCAGACGGTCCCGCTCGCCTGGACCCAAAACCTAGACCCTCTTGCTAATATAGAACATCCCTTTTGACAGTATCAACGCCGTGCAAACAAGTATATTAGTCAGTACTAGTAGTGTCAAGGGTCTCCCGAAGCCAGTAACTTGCCCAAAGCGGATCGCCGAAGGTCTAGGTTTTAGGTCCACTGCGCCTTAGGATGATATATGATTCCGAGTCATCGCAGCGGCAGACAAGATCCAAAGCCAAATCTATGTACAGTGCGCCATTTCCGTTTTGGTTGCGACGAAGTTTCCTCGAGATGGATGCAGCCTAGTTCCGATCTTTCAACATGCGACTATAAAGTCATCCTTGTTACTCCAACACAATGAACACCTGCCCTCGTTTGATCCCTCCGCACTGACTCAGAACAATGAGCGTTATCGCCCCAGCAACTATCTCAGAACTAGAGTCCAAGCCAAGGACACTTGTTGGCCATGACAGCAGGACACAATCGGCACGGTTTGCCATTGTGGGACTCGAGGGAGTCGTTTGCCTCGTGCAAAGTAAGTCCACTAGATCTGATTACATGCATACGTGTTGACAATCGATAGTCATGGGCTCATGGGAGGTCATGGGTCATGCAAGGCCTTCCGAGAAGGCAGATCCAGCCACTAGGCTTTTTAACGTATCTATATTTCGCCACGAGTTCATATCCATGTGGCGATACTCGCACACTGTTCAACTCCCTCCTGCGGATTTCAGGGTGCTACTTCTTCTAGACGCAAACGCTGTCAGATACGAGGAAGACAGTGGCACTGTTTTCCTTGCCAAACATTTGATGAATCATTTGAAGGATATCATACATGAAAGCACAAAACCAAAGGAAACTCAGCGTTACCTGGCTCCAGGAAGATGGCCGAGCTAATTGAGCATTCTTGGAAAGGATTAAGACAAGACTACGGTGACATCGGTGATAGTTGGGTTATATTGTGTCTTCTTTCCCGTCTCGAGTCATCATTTTCAAAGACATCTTTTTTTCGGCATATGGGTACCTAAGTTGTATCTATGTTATCTGCACTGTATTCGGTACTTGCACGCATTCGTACGGTAGCTCGCATCTTCTATTCCTACTTTAATAACTATGTAAGATGTCCTCACCGTAGCACGGTCGACCATGGCTGAGTATTTTGGTATTTTCAGGAACAGGATTGTATAAGACATGAACCATTCCGCCATCTCCAAGAAGATGGATGAATGGCTGTAATAAGCCTTGCTTCCGGCTGGTCCTGCAATAAAATGAAAGGGAAAGCATTGAACACGATGACACTGATCCCTTTCTTAGATCCGATGAGATCGAAAGGTAATGCACAGTACAATAATTGTTCCCTTCTAGACATTCTACAGAACATAATTTCCCAATCACAGGCCAACACGGAACATCAATCCAAATCTTTTGGGTTCCGTTCCGCGGCTAGTAATTTGAACCGGGTGCGCTCTAATCGGTTGTACCAGCAGGCATGCGCTTTTTTTGGACATACGATATGTGTGGAGTTGCTCATTCCGGAAGACTCGGATCCCCTGCACCTGCTAAACCCGTGAAAATCAGTTTATTTTTCTTTCCCATTAGTCGTAAAATGAATAGGGGTTGTGTTACTTGCCTAACATCGCTCAGGTCCCTTTGCAGCACCTCGCTTCGCATACCACTTTTCCATACCTCTCAAAGTTGCATACACAATACAAGCCACGATGAATCCAACGTATAGTCCGCAGTCTCCAGACCCACGTCGCGCAACAGGCCCCACATACCATGCCTGCGACATAAATGGAATGAGTGCGCCAAACCCACAGAGGAATGCAAGCACAGCAGGTATTCCACTAGGGAGCAGCTTTGCCGAGTCCCATGTGGCGATTGGGTAGGCTTCCTCGGTGAACGACCCGCCTCGGAACAGTATATGTTCAGTCAAGATGATGGCCGCGAAAGCTGCACTCCAGTACCCGATAAAACCTAAGAAATGCATGAGCACAAGATCTCGCAAGAAAGTGCTGTCACGCACTAAGGATATCCACGAATGTGGTATAAAAGGTTTTGGCACCAACAATAGCAATAGGTATGAGGCTGTTGTGTTATATGAACAAAATATGGCAGCTAGGGACTTCAAACTTACATAGCCTCGGAAATTAATATATATACCCAGCGTGGAATGAGGGAAAACCATCCTGCAATAGCCATGGAGCTTGTACTGAAGGTGTACATTGTTGGAGCACAAGCACTGGGTATAGTGAGTGCAATCAGCACTGTGAGGAACTTTCCGAAACCACCAACAGGCATCAAGATGCTGTTCACTAAACCGCCGACAGATGAGCTGTTTTGGAACCCAGTATTCCACGCTGGTACGGTTGGCGCAGCAGCAGCAAAAGCTGCACCTAAGGCATGGGTGGTAAACTGTTATATCATCAGAGTTACATTGGCCATTCATCGATGGTCTAGCTTACACTTGCAATAAAAAAGCCAAGGTAGGTATATATGAAAATCCGGGTGCTACAAATCCACGTTAGCTCGGTGAGTTTACTTGGTAAAGCTTCCTTACGATGAGACTGCTGGGCTATGATAAACACCGTAGTCCGAAGTCATCGTGCACCAACTCAGAATGCTGGCAGCCACCGTGGATGCAAATGATAGCACTGATGCCACGGTTGGAGCCGGGACGGACGTATACTGGTTGGCATGAAAATGCGGATACCCAAGTGCCAGCATGACAATGAAAGCGATCACATTTGGGATCCACGCAACACACTCATACCTGGTCGAGTCATAAGGATGAAAAGACATAGCGCACCGAGGACAACGATTTCTTACCAGTGAAGAAAACGGTACCCGAAAAATGTCACCTGACAAAAAATGAGAAAAGTAGGTGCCATACACAGATGTACCCACCACAAGAGAGATGACGCCAATGATGACAATGCCCAATGTATCATCCAAGTGTGAGCTGACACTTGCAATTGTCTGCCCCCCGATGATGCAATTCAAGATAAGAAAACCTTGCATCGAGAATACGTTCAGGATGCTGGGAATAGCTGCTCCATAATAACTTGAATATGGGTAAGGAGTCTGGTCTTCTATTCATGCGAGGTACGTAGTATTACTGACCCCCACGAATACCGACACTGGACCATAGCGCGCGTGCCAAGCTTTGGTCCAAATACGGCGCTGTTTCATACCTTCAAATCGGATCGTGCTTCAGACATTTTGAACGCACGAAAATGCTGGAACCAGACAGCATCTGGCAAAAACACAAGTAAGCAATCAGCAAGGGAGACACTGCAGACACCTTACATAAGGTCGACCACGATGATAACGAAAATGGAATCGCGTACTCCAAGGTTGAAAAACGCCGGTCCGACAGTCCCAGTGCTGAAACTGTGAGAAGATAAATCACCCATCCCCTACCGATTCAACGCGTGCGTATATTAGCACGTACGTGAGGATGTTCATGCTGGCAGAGAACCAGACGAAGAACATCTGATAAAATCGCGTCTCCAGTCTTTCTTCCTTGGGGATTGGTGCAATACTGTGTTACATTGTAACGAACTTATGTAACAGTAAGCAGAACTCGAGATGTGTATGACCTTACCCATGAGTCTCAATACCCCAGCGGGCCAGAACAGCTGAAACGCGTCGTAGTATCCTTAAAGGTGCGAAACCGGGTGGTTTCCTGGCGGGCTCTTCTGTAAGAGGGGCTTTTCCAGGTACTTGAGGATCAGTGTTGGTGGCCATATCCACACTTGAAGTCATCAATGGCACGAGACCGTTGTCAAAAACTAAGTAGTGGGCAGTCGTGTCCAAGCTCAACCACTGCCAGAGGGAAACAAAGGTGAGTGAGGTTCCGCCCCTGGGACATATATATGGCCGGTAACACGCTGGAGTGAGGTGCTGACGCTGCCGGAGATGACCGGAGTGAAAGAGTAACCCAGTTCTTGACAACCGTCATCAGGCGCCACGACTTACAAAGAATTCCATCGCTTAGAAGCCGAACAGCAGCGTCAGAACGACAAACACATGGGTGACGCCCCAAGATTATGTAATGAATCGTTCAGCTGTCACTGATCGGTATATAATTGCTAGCTATAGTATGAAGCAATACATGTGTGTAGATACTAAGATCGTCTGGACACTCGAATATCTGCCCAAGATAGGGCTACCTATTAGTATGATATAATACATTCAGGCGTTCGTAGAGGTCGTCCCATGTCATATAAGCGTAAAATGACATAGAGTTCTTAAGAGGTCATCAAGATGGTGTCCCTATTACGCTGGACGTTACCGCGACGTTCTCGAATGGCATCTCCGATAACCTTAGCAACGTAAAATACCGGCCATGCCAGACGTCGAAACACTCCACTACCTGGTGGCCAGAAAGAACTGTGTAACTGCAGTGCGATTACTAGCCACGCGGTAAAAATGGTGAGCACGACCGTAGCCACCGCAAAGTGGCCCAGATTTTCCTTTGTACCTGGATTAATTTCTGCAACATTCATGCCGAATATGCTCTACGAGAAGATAATGAGTGAAATGATTGAATAGCAAACGAAGCCCACTTACAGCCATTAAGCTCGCTGGCAAGAAGACCATAGTTAAGTAGGAAATCTGGGGCACTCATCAAACATAAGGATTCAGGGTCAGGATCGAACATACCTGCTTCATGGCAGCAGAATCTTTCAGGGAGGCCTCCGTCAACCTTTTCATAGCCCTACTGTCCTCAATGTTAACACTCGCGAACGCCTTGAAAAGTATGAGCGACATCCGGAAAACTAGGATGGAAACGAACCAGGCGCATGACGTTCTGTAAACGGTCCGAATACATCGATCTCTGACCCTCCAACCGCTCAATCTCAGAAATCAAGTTGTGGGTCTCCTTGTCCATAAGATTTTTAGAGTCTTCGTGCTCCTGTGCAGCCATTTTGCGTTCCTGTTCGGTCATCCTTTCCCATTCTTCGTGCTCCGGACCGGTCATTTTTTCCGACTCCGTCGCCGGATTGGGAGTATCTTTTACAAAAATGACGGATTTCCGGAAGTCCTGGAGGAGCTGCTTGTAATGCAGGAGGTGGGCCTCCACTTTGTGGAGCTCACGTGTTAATTCTATCTCGTTAGTCCTCAAAACCTGTGCCTCCTGGATATTCGTTGAGAACAGTATGAGACAGTCAATCACCGTACGTACAAGGATGGTGATGTGTTTATATAGCGCCTCAAAGGCTTCGTCCCATGCGTAGAGCGCATACCAAAGTATAGCAAGGAAGAGGAATGTTGGGTCTTTCGACTTATCAAATATCTTGGACCAATATACGCTATCCCCAGTCCTCTGTACAAGTGATCTGAGGTGCTGTGCCGATGTTGTTTTGAAGTTGGAAATAGGGTGGTAAGAAATGATTGTACTAGTATTCCGTTCGCGGACCATATGAATAGCCAACAGATCCTGGAGGAGATAACCAGCTATACAGGACATCAGTCAATTAATGTCTGAAGGGTTTGAAAAGCTCACTTGAAGGAAGGATTAAAGGGACCTGGGTGTCAATCATTTGTAATTTGCCTATAAGAATGGGTTACAGCTTGAGACTGAATGTGCGAAAACAAGCGTACTCAGCGGAGACGGCGACACGTCCTTGGACAATGAGCGGTGAGAAGCTGCGGAAGAGATACTTTCTGGCTTATTTCGCATTGTCCGGATGAATGGAAGTGTAACAGTTATGTCTAGTTAAATGTGTGCACAGGCGTGAGTCGCTACTTGCAATCGATGGGCTACTCACGGTCTCCCTGCCCAGGCTTTGGGTCTTCTTGGTATCGCGACGGTATCCAGTTTGCGGAAGAAGAGAAGAAGAAAGGTTCGATGTTGTACCTGAAAACAGCATGTAGGACGCATGATGAGGTAATGTTATGATAAAAGCTCACGTGGTGCCCAGCATCCTTAGGACATCTAAGGACAAGTTATCGACGAAGAGAGCCCGGACACGGATGCCATCTGGTCGCTGTCCGCATTAATTAAGCCAATCAACCACTGTCCGTGTAAGAGTAATCCTCACAGGTTCCTGGAGCTTGGCCCAGAATGTCTCCACACTCGCAGGATCTGCCGTGACAGTCACGATGCGGTCCGCGGCGGTTTTATCGAAATGGCCATTGTCGTTCACCTCCACGGTATAAATCGAACAAGGAGTCGTAGGATCGGAGCTGCATGTGATCAACATCTTGCTCCTTTCGACTTGGTCTGGTGTCCAGTTTCCAAACAAATTTTGAGGGTATTTCGTCCAATCTGTTGGTAACAGCAGTCCCCCAGGGACGAGCGGTACGACTACGCTGTCATCCATGTCGAAATCCATCCATGGCCACGGTGCCGATGGAGCGGCATGGCGATACCTGTGGAACTGAATGCTCAACCCGGTAGGGCCCGCGGATGCAACGGGGTTCGACTTACGTAGGCACAGGTGTCCTGAACTTCGAGAGATCAACCTGCGTCTCCCCCCTCGAAGGCCTTTTTCTGCTGTTGAACATTCCGAGGGGGAAGTGTAAACGATTCTCTGCCATTAAGTTGGGCAAGATGAGGTGGAGGGAGAAAGAGACTCAACATTGCCGCCCAGCAAGAACGTGGATATAAAACTATTTCGTCAACAGACGCCCAACAAACGCAATCTAGCGCATCAGAGTTGGCAGGTTGGGCCCGAACAGCCGGCTTTGGGTCAGTCCCTTTACCGCATGTTCTCCTCTCGATAAGCTGCGTGATCCGTTCGCCCTTGAATTACTGTGACCTCAACGTCGGCGAGCTAGTAGTGGTCGACGGTGATGATGAACCGGGTTGAGCTAGACCCCGGCTCCCGGACCCCGACGGGGCCGGTATTATCCAAGAACGCCCCATCTGCGCTGGTTCTCCAACTCACCGCCATTAGGGTAACGCTTATCACGATCGACGAGAATGTCGACACTCCAAACCAGCACTGAGGAATTGGCGCCTGAGCATTCACCAGGTCTCACGAACTCCACGTTCTAGGAACCATACATTTACTAGTACAGTTTGGACGTGATAGATGTCGTTTATTATGTCCTTATGTGCACACCGGCATCATATCGCTCAACTTTTCCAGATCACCTTGACGTGTGTGATTGGCATGGCGGACTACTGTGAATGAAACTTCTCGACTGGCCCAGTCCCTGGTCAACTGAGCTTTGATTCGGCGCCTCTGCGCACAGTACAGCCGAAGAATATGTTCTTTCCGTCAAACGCCAAGCCAGAAGTGACCGCAAACTACATTCTCAATCAACTACGCAACAGGTCGGCGCTCGGCCACAGGTCGGCTTTCGGCTCCCTTTGTTCGTGATTTCCCAATAATAGGTTTTGAGCTGCTCTTGCTCTTGGATTGCCTGAAACACATGAATTCGATACCCGTTGCCCGTCGGCTCTCTGCTAATGTCTTTTTGACGTTATCGAGGTGACCTTGCAGGTTATCATCGCTAGGACGTCGTGCATAAGCCTGTGATATCTTATTGTATAATTCGGAAAGCGTCCTGGCTGCGGACGGCGTAACGTATCGGGTAAGGGTCTGATGCATGAATTCAATCTCCAGTGTGGCCTGAGTGACGTGCATCTTTCAGCGCCGGAGATGAAGAAGACCAAACGGACGACTGACACGCAACATTCCGCCCATCCCAAATCGTTTCACTTGGCGGAAAGACCGGAAGGCCTCTTCCGCAGCATCTTCGACAAGCGCATGAAGGACACGCTCTAGTAAGCCTTCTGCAACGTGGCTGACCTGGGCATGGATTCCGACAATGGTCATTAATACTCTGTACATGTATGGCCGGATCTCTGATTTGTGTATGAGCGTCTCATTTATAACGTAAATCAACATGCGTTTGCTTGCCATACCAGTGGGGTGGGGTGTATCGTACCAATCCATTGCGGGATCTAAGATGCCCTCTTTGAGAATAGATGTCACGACGGCAGACTTGGGTTTGACATATCCGTCGAACAACGTCTTATCCAGCTCTTGTACAACCTTCATAAGTGTCTGCAAAACCCTAAGCCTATGAACTTCTTGAAATAATCAAATAGTCACCTTGCGACCATCTTCGGCAGATGTACCAAACATACTTTCCAGTTGAGACATCATGTTGGGGATGAGAGTAGTTGAAAGGTATGCAAAGTTGGAGAGCACAAGAAGTAATCGAGTATTCTACGAATCACGGATCAGTAGCAGGCATCTACTCTAGAATAGCACTCACTGCATCACGAAGATCAAACAACTTCGAAGGTGTTGGTCGGTTTGTGGGAGTAGCAAGCTTCTCGGCACCGACTAGCAATTCATTGGAAGTAAGATGAACCAAGCCATCCAAAAATGCGTAGATAGAATCCAAGAATGCCCGTGTTATCTTTTGCGTGAACTGAGGGGAAACATGACTTTGCTGAATGGTTCGTAACGACGACGTAGTAGAGGTCAGCTCGACACCTCCAGCGATCTTCAGTGCTGATAATGTCATATGCCTTTGAAATACCTCGAGCAATGACATGTACTCCGTCACAGACGGATCTGTTGTAGAAGGATCCCATGATTCAAGGTGATACAACAAATTAGCATCTAGACTGCCAGTTAGCCCAGATTATCCAGGAGTGGAAGGATACTACCTCGGAGCCAGGTTCTAACAAGCACCTCGTCAAGTTTCCATCGTACATTCTCCATGAGGCTTTTGAGGCTGGTCCCAGCCTCCTTTACGATCTCCATAGCAGACACCTCATTGACGCAATCTTGCACCTCAATGAGAATTTTGATGATAAAGTGAGCTGACGTCAGTGAATTCGAATGAATGGGTAAAAGCGGTGGTATTTTCCCCTCTGACGTTGTCGATGATATGACAGCGATATCAGAGAGGACGAAGAACTCCGAAAATAATGAAATATAGAGCTTCACAATGTCCAGTGCCATTTGTCTGCATTGCTGTGCACTCCGTCGAGAGCTTGTAGGCTATTCTTCAAGTTAAAACATGGTAAGAGAAGATTGGGACATGAACGTACTTTCTTGAACTTCCCCTCCAGAAAGCTCTTAGCGATCTTCCAAAAGTTCGGAAGTGAAGATAACAAGACCTCGGAAACACTCTTAACCATCTCCAAGATGGCCTCCCAGATTTCGTGACCTCCTCCCTGGGCTGTACACGGAGACCTCAGGTACGGGCTTAATATATAGGTATCGCGGCACTTACAGATCGCCGAGTCCGATTGCTTAATTTCCAGTGCCACGAGACATAGTCGTAGTTGAGATGCCAATGCCATGTTAAGTCCGTCAGGACAAGTTGTATCGGAAAAATTCTGGTCCACAGCAGCTACATAACAATCAGCGTCACATGTCCATCACATTTAAGATATACTTCACTGTGGACGTTGGCTAGACCAGAACGATATGCAGCACTTATTTGATCCATAATATAAGTGTGCTGGCTATCGAAGTAGGTCCAGATGGGATCCTGAGCAGTGTTCAGATCGAGTAGAATTCTGACCTTAGGTCAGTCGGATATGAGTTTCATCTCCGGGAATATTCTTACTCGATAATTTTTTCCTGCTCTTCGACACTTCGATTTGGTTCCTGCAGTTTGGATAACAGGAGTGACTTCATTTCCCCCACGACTTTCTCTACATTCGACCAAACTCTTTCCAAGATTCGTTGTTGCTGCGACTCCGCCGAGGTGAGAGATTTCCCTTCTCCAGATTCTCCAGATATTATCTGGCCAGGCTTCGATTCTAGCAAAAACTTGCCCTTGTTGTAGTTTCGGAGGGCAGCCTCGTATCTTCCCTGTGTAGCAAACTCTTAGCATACGGGTCACTTGATGAGATCCGAACAGAAAACGGACAGCTCCAATACACTCGACAATGGTCCCAGGGAGGCTGAAAAAGAATTTCGATCGCTCAAACACTGAGAGTGTCGTGCGTAATTTCTGGGCTTTCGATGCATTCTCCAAGACCGGCAAGAAAACTTGATTCGCTTTCACAGCGGAGCCTATCACGAATCAGATGTTAGAAAAAAGGCATTAACGCCAAGTAAACAGTACGTTTCAGGCAATCGGTCAACGGCTTCGAAGCGAAATCGCTCGCATCAGATAGCAAACCTTCCCGCATCTCAGAGTAGAGGGCTGCCAAATACATAAGCAGCTTAACAGGTTCGTCTTCTGGTACATACCATCTGTAGAAGCTTTCACTGCTACGAAGCGATCAAAATTGTCCTCTACGAGAACTCGAATCTGTTCTGAACGTGCATCTATAGATTTCTGAAGGTGGGATACTCCAGCCGCCAGGTCTTGAAAGGTTGCATTGGGATGAACAACAGACAGGAAGACTTTCGGGTCAAACGCTTTGGAACTGATGGAAGCCGCAGCTCCTGCGACGTTGCATGAGAAGAAGACGAGTGGAACCTCGACGCGAAACCGTACGTGTTTCCGTATCAAGGCCGGTCAAACTGTGTATGATGAGCGACAGGTTGCGAGGAAAGAACTTGTTGCACACTCAATCACACCACCAATTCCCAGGGGATCATCATTGCCATCCCCACTCGATGACGACGTCAAGAAATCGGAGGGTGCGTCTTCGACATCATAATCTATTTCTTCCCATTTTCTGAAAAGCATCCGTTAGCAGACAGGGCCAAACCACATTTCTGAAACATACCCAGGGTTAAGAGCAGATAACTTGTATGCTTTCAGTAGCGATGCATCGTCCACCCCAAAGTTGACCTTTCCCGTGGAGGAAGGCATCGCAGTGTCTTAACGATATGTATGTACTAAATGCCAAGTCCGAGTCAGGTGGTAATTGTGGCAGTGTAACTCTGGGAAAATTCTATTTGGTACTAGGGAACTACATAGATCATCGTGGTGGTATTGCGGACCGTGAACATTTGAACTGCCACACTGATCACTCGGGGAAGTGCCAGCTGGCGCCGGCTTCCACCTTGCTTGGAAGATCTATCAAAGACATCGTTTTGGAAATATATTGTCCAAACTACAATTGCGCATACAATGACCACGCCTTTCTCTGTGTTCAACAACCTTAGATTCGTACAAGCCGCCCAGATTCCACGATCACCATCTCTTGTATCCAAACATTGACTAAGGCCCAGTTGACATTCCCCATCCCTAACCTTTCAAACATATTTTCAGGCCGTGTCCCAGCTCTCGGTACTGTGCTAATATCAACCCACAAACATCCACCATCCGTCAAGGAATGGCTCGCGCTTTTCTCCCTGGCCCGCCCCTTTTAAGCTGTGTCGGTAAGCGTTGGGTTTGATCAGATAGCCTTTGACATCATATGCAGCAACAGGGACGATGCGGTGCATGGCCAGCGATGTCTGTAGGAGACATAGATGTCGTTCGAGTGCTCGACCCTCCACGCGCAACTAGCAGTGGTCTCGCAAAGAAACGTGTAGCCCGTGCCCATTTAGATCTGGGGGTGGCGCACACCTTCTCCTTCGAAACAGCGCCACGCACTTGAGAAGCACAGCACGATTGATTATTACTCACAAAAAAGCACAGCCCCAGACAACAACCCATTGTCGATGCAATGGACCACCCCCGAAATAGTGCCCCTCCATTAGAGGAGACACTAAGGTGTTTGACTGTCCAGGAAATTCAAAGGAAAGGTGACGTTGACAAGACAGGAATGGGTCAGAAAGCAATTGCTTATCCAGCTGGTGTACCAATCAGCAGCAGACGAGGTTTTGAGAAAGTTGAGGGAAGCTGTTCATCGGAAACAGATGCTGCAGAGCCGTTTCTCCGCACAGAAAGGACAGAAACACAAGTGATCTGCAAGTGAACCAGCAGCGCCTAATGCCACGTCCCCCCGCAATCTTGGCTTTCTTGATATCAGTGACCTTTATCGTGCTGGGCGAAGTACCCAAAAAGTGGCTGCACTCCACATTTTGCGTTCAACAGAAGGTGGTGCCTTGCAATGGTTGGAAACCAACAATCCGAGATACTGTTGCGATATTGAGGTCAGTCCTGCACACATCGACACGTTACCTGACGATGATGTGCCAGAAGAAATAACGGTCATAATTTGACAATCAGAAGATCTAGGCCTGCATGACTGGCGGCCAGTGCTGTGGAGAAACACTTGTACCCTCATGACTGAGTAAGACAAGATGATGGCGCTGACCCAGCAGTTCACACAGGGATGCCGCGCAGCGTCTCGGAGAATGGAACGGCATGTGAAGACCACCACGAAAGGCCGGAGGTAGGTCATCATAATATCGGTCACACTCTGACGCTGAAACACCTATTTAGAGCCAGATGTCATATCTGTGCCACTCGTCGGATACCTTCAGCGGTATGGCAAGAGAGGATCCACACTGGCTAGTACCAGTGTGGTGCTGCACAGGGACGAGAAAAGTGCTGGCGTGCTCCCGAAAGGGACATTCTCGCCCGGCTGGCCTGTGGGAACAGCCTCGAGCGCTGTTGGCTTCGCTGACAAAGAAGCCTCCTTGTCCCCACCCGCCTTCACCCAGTTTTTCAGACCATCCTTGCGTCGGGTCGCTGCCAGCTCACACGCTTCGGCCTACTCCCCTCGTATGTGGTAGATGGTAGTTCACCTAAACAGCCCCGGAAGGGCGGCGGTCGGGGTAACGGTTTAAGCCCCCTGACGAGAGCTTTCGCAGGCTCGAAACCGCACGCCCAAACCCGCCCCTTTACCTGTCCCAGCTGTGTGTACTGTACGCGGCCCCGATCTTAGGAGAGGGGCGTCCGACGGACACGACAAACAGATTGACCGCCCGGGATACCTCTCTTCGCACACAGACTATACACTACCCCCCTTCGGGGGGTAGTCTGGGCATCTTTGCATGTTTCTGGAACTGTCGACACTGACATGACCACCACGACAGCTAGCTAGAGGAATTGACGCTGTGGGGCCTGCCATAGCTACGGAGCACCTTTATCGCGGAGAGGGGCAAAACATTGATCGACTACGTGTCCTCTTGGTTCGTAATATGTACAGTAGGGACAGCATAAAATTTAGCATCGGGTTCGTGTGTAACACAACAGCTTAACGAGGGTACAAGCATTTCTCCACGGCACGCGCCGGTCATATATAGGGGGCACATTCTCACGATTTTTGGGGGTGCAGGGGACCTTGCCCAAGCAAGGTGACTTGGGGAAGTGCTGGCTGGCGCCAGCAGCCACCTTGCTTGGTCGAGCTCACTCCCCCCCTTTCTCCCCATCTAGGATGACACCACCACTCCACCTACAACATGCATGTAGCTAGTTCACTAGATATATTATGAATAGTATACATAGTGCATGTAATGATATGCTAATATACCCTTCGACACCCCGGGCTAAGTTGGTTGGTGTGGGTCAGCTGTGGGTTGGGCCTAGGTTGGTACTAGGTAGTCGGATACCTGCGGGTTTGCTCGCAGGGAAGGCAGGCAGCAAGGGTTGCCGTCGCCGTCTGTCGTCGTGCTGCTGACTGCGTGGTGGAGATGGAAGAGGTCATGTCAGGCTATTACCACCAGGCAGCGAGTCGCTGCCTGGTGGTAATAGCCGTCGTTGTGACTGTCGTCATCGTCGTCCCCAGTGGGGTGGTGGTGACCGCCGATGACATCGTTGCGCTGCCAGTTGCAAGGCAGTGGTAGTAATGTTGGCGTGGCGCTGGCTACACGGGTGGTTGTGGTGGTGATGTCACTGGTTCACGCGATGTTCCCCATCGGCAGTGGCTATACGGTGCTGCAAGCAGGTGTCGTCGGTGTGTCTCAGTGGGCAGCAGATAGATGTTGTTGATGCTCCATGGCTGCAGTGGGCATCGTTGTCGTCGATGCACCTCTATACATGGCAGGTAGTAGATGTCATTTTCGATGTTCCATGGGCAGTGGCCGTATGTGGACATCATTAATGTTATCGTCGTTCGGCTGCAAATGATGGGCATCACCATGGGGTGGCTGTAGGCAGCCGTTGCTGTTGTTGTTGTACCTCTGTGGGCTGCAGGCGGGTGTCGTTACCATTGTCATGCCTCTGCATGCGGCAGGTACATAGGTGGTCGAAGCCGTGGTTGTGGCTGTGCTTCTGTGGGATGCAGATGGTCGTCCTCGTCCTTGCCATCTTTGGTGGTGTGGACTGGTGGTGGACTGGTGGCGGCGGCGGTAGTCGTCATCATGGCGGTTGTAGGTGAATTGACAGCTGCTATGACCCGTTGTATTACTGGACACACGAAAGAATATAGTAAGTAAAGACAAATAGACGGCCTGAGCGTGTTTCCTGAGAATTTCTTTGGGTACGCGTCGCAACAAGTGTGCTGTCATCGAGGTGGGTGCAGGGCGAGGGGTGAACGTCCAAGGTCACCGTGCTCGATTAAGGACTAGAACCTTGTACTACAACATTCGGCTCTGGTTTTTGCGACACGACAGGGGCTGCACTTTCTCACGAATATTGGGTTGAGATTGACCTTGCCAAGCAAGGTACTAACGCTTACCAAGGTGTTTGCCTCCCCGACTTGTTGGCCATCACAAAATGTCACAGAAAGTAACGCATGATCACACCCCAAAATTTGAAGTCCCGCTGGAAGTCTTGCACAATGCACAGTGCAAAGAAATAGTAATGATGTCTATTGAATATGTTGTACTTAGTGGACAAAATCTATTAGTAAATGCCATATAATGATGCAAGTAATGTGCAGTATCAAATGAGGGATCATTAGGCTGAATATACGACTGTGTACTACTACTTGATGGGGTATTTGAATGCTCCTGCTGTGAAATTGTTGTGGCGTTTGAGTTGGGTATTGGTGGGGAAACGACAAATGAGCGGTGCCCATTGGAGGGTAGAATTATTCGTAGTAAGTGGTGTGTGGCTGCGACATGATGACAGCGGAGGTCCACTACCGTTTGGACCTGGAAATGCGAGAACGATACTGCATTTGGACAATTCATACTCCGCTTCGGCATGTGTCGGCAAGTCCATCACAGGTAGTGTTGTTGCGAGCCGGACTGATCCGAACCGAAGTCAAAAACTCGTTTGAGCTCGTTTTTCGAACTCATACGAACTGGACAAAACGAGTTCGGCCTGGTGGACCCATCCAATGGCAGCACAGAGAGATTAGGCAATCTACTAAGCGAAATCATAGATGTCGGATCATTACTCTTTGAGCTAGCCTATTAGTACTATCGTGACTGCAATGTATCTTAAGGGCTGGTTGAATCAAGCAGACAATCCTCCTCTTGTGCAACAAGACCTGTGGTGAAGTTGAGACGATCCCGTTTGTGTGCAAACTTGAGGACTTGAAGGGCTTCCATTAACTGGGGGGAAATCCGACTCCTTCGTAGAGTACATGTTTCTTTACTTGACGAAAAAACACGTTCGCACGGAACTGCAGATGCCTGGGCAGGAAGGACGTCCATTGCGACCCGAAAGAGAAGTGGGAATATTTGTTTGTTGCGCTGTGAGACGACTCATGATCAGAACAAAGTTGAAATCTATCTAGTGAAAGCGCACACCTCCCAATACCGGACAAGATCAGTCACGCGCTCACCATGCGCAACAGTAACTGATTCCCGTGCATATCGCTCGAGTTCGAGCTGTGCATTGATACGATCCTCTTCGTATTCTTTCCGCTGTTGTTCATCCAATTGCACCGGTGTCAGAGTTTGCTCTACTAGGGCTGCTCCAGGTGAGGTGGCTGATGTACCGAATGACAACAACTCAAGAGACGATGTAGATGATGAGCGACGGATGGTAACGTTGATGCTAGAGAGACGCGAGACTGCCCGAGCTTGAGCCTTTGCAGCTTGGAATGGACGTTCTTGGCTGGGGACCAAAAATGCTTCACTAACATGTTGGGCACGTTCAGTGCGACTTGCAGTTTGATATGCTGTCATCTGTAGTTGACGCTGCTCAGTGTTTTGACTCACAATGAAGACCGGGAAGAGTTACCGTTTCTAGTATCCATTCTCGTGCCATACTCACATCGTCGTGTTCCCAGTGCTTTGATATCCAGTCAAATTTCATGTCAGGATTGAGAACTAGTGCAAAATATGATATTTGTACTGTGTTTAAGTAAGGACGGCAGCTTACCCATTGACAACGCATAAATTCTGGTCTTCCAACCTTCCTTGATGTATTGTTTCAGCTTCGAGAGTGCAACATCAATATAGTGAGATAGCTCCGGGATTGTACTTTTGAGTACTGTCCAGCTTTCAATCAAG
>JAYMGJ010000070.1:0-17503 GCA_037178675.1 Scleroderma bovista | reverse complement strand
GGTGGGTTTCGTGATCTAGAACCAGATGAAGAATCTCTCCTCGAAAGTAGGACGCGCCTCTCAGGCTCTCGAGTGCGATCAAAATCACGATCTCTGTCCGCAAAATCGCCTCGGCCACTACGACCGCGACCACTCGGAGGAGATGGATTAGACTCGCCCCGCCAGTGGCCTCCTCCCCGACCAGCTGAAGCACGTGAGCCCCATCCTGCATCCACAGTACGTCCAGGTGGCCCACCCCTCCATCCATTTGCACCGGGGACTACCTTGTTTGGAGCAGCCTCTCCTTGGGCCGCAGGGTTGACAGGACCTCTTGCAATGTCGCCTCTTTCCTGCAATGAATTATAAGTAATCGTGAGCACTGTGGACCTAGTAAAATACCAGGCGAAAATCTGTTGTTCATCGGTGGTTGGAAGCGCGCCTTCTTCGAACAACGACAGTCTGTGAAACGTCCCCGACGAATGTGCGAATGAGAAAGGGTGCTGTCTGAAGCGCTCCATGAGTACAAGTACTCGATAAATACTGGCCAATCAACCTTTTCTCTCGATACAGTGGGTTGCCCAGTGGGTGCCGTATCCATGTCTGCCATTGCGACAGAACAAGTCCGACAGCAGAAAGCGTGAGAATATTTGCACTACCCTCCTCTCCTCAAACCATCGATGCTTTCAAAACAACACGTGTCACTTGCATGAAGACACTGTGGGAAGTAAAGTCACCAGTATTCAGTGATTGAATCACCTCTAATCAATGTCAACCACATTACATATCAGTGACCAAGTACTGAAAATCAGTGTCCCTGGGTGACACTGAGTGCTCATTTTTGCTATTGAAATTCAGTGTCCGAGTCAGCATCCATGGCACTGATTTAGAGTGTCTTTGGCAATTATTATCAGACATGTCAGCACTACTTTTCGGTGTAAAAGTTACTTAATTCCAGCCAGATGCCATTGGATTTCATTGGGGAACACTGGCCCTTAGTAACTGCATGGAAGTGATGTATTTGTGTAGTCTACAACAGTAGGGATATACACTGCAACAGATTACACCCACGCATCATGGTCATAGCAATACTGGCTGCCCGACCACGTCATCACTGAAACAGTGCTGCCATAATTGTCACAGGTCCGAGGTGGCATTGGTTACTCACGTTCTTAGTCACATTGTCTGTCGCTTGCGGCAGTGCTGATTGACCAAATTGTGTCACTGTATCGCTCCAACGCAAACAAAGACCACCATCGTTCCCCCCATCCTCATGTTCGAACGTTGTTGAATTCAACATAGATCCAGTGTAAGTATTGGATGTCAAACGGGATGACATCCACTTACATACTATGACCTACACCCCCAAGGGCACCCTCGAAACACCGCCAGGTCAGATGTATTCCCTCGGCAGGATTCGTATGGCGAACGAGGAAAGTTCACGTTGACGGCACGATCTTGATATACAATCGTGGAGTGCATAGCTCTGCACGAGAAATACTACGTCAGTGATAGCGGAGACAAGTGTGATCGCGAGTCAAAGGGAGTGGCTCCAACTTCAATGTTTATGTAAGCAATAACAGCGACACACTTATAAGCCAAAAGCTGGGTTCAAACCTGTAGAGTCACGCTAGATTCCATAAATAAGGTGGAAACATCACCAAACGATGCGAGCTCCAGTCGTGGAACTGGGCTGTTGAATGGACGTCGTGAGGCATAGTTGTGGTACGAGAACAAGATGTAATCAAGCGGAGATTGAATTTCTGCACAGTAATGCACGACGCGACTTGCGTAACCACGTGACCTTACTAATCACCACAGCCACTGCCACCCAACCATGGCCACCACATCCCAGCCTCGACAACAGCCACTACATACTACCTGAACACTCGACCATGTCCACCATCAGCCTTACCAATGACCACCTCTCTGCCTCAACTCTACACAGCCACCTCAACAACCATGGCCACCTTGATGAAGAGTCGAAGACAACTAGCACTATCAGGATTCAGGATAACCGCACACCTGATGACGACAACCTGGACGTAGTGAGGACAAGGACAACCTGCCTCACTGTGACCATTAATGACGATGACATGATGCAGGCAGTGAGTTGAGTGCCTGTACAATCACCAGTGATTATATGGACAGCTGTATCCATCACAGATGGTGGCAGGAACAGCGATACAATGATGGAACGATAAATGTTTGTATATTTGTGGAGAATTACTAGTAAATGAGCACTATACTGATAGATATACACAACTGAGCCGTATTCTGATGGGTACTGAAAATCAGTGTCACCAAAATTGAGGTAGTGAAAATCAGCGTCACCGGAATCGAGGCAGTGAAAATCAGCGTCGGGACTCAGACGCTGAAAAGATGTGACCAGCAATTCAGTGTCAATGTCACTGATTTTGGTCACATCAGCGTCCCCGTCACTGATTAGTAGTGACTTTACTTCCCGCAGTGAAGAAATGGGGACATGATACTGTAGGTCCGTCAGAAATACTTCTTCTCGTTTGTTGGCATAGAAAGTTACATATGTGGGCCTCCTCTCATTCAGCTACGACGACGATAATGGGGCCTGCGCACAGCAATGAGGACGAGGATGCCAAGCTGGACGATGCTGACGACCTCAATACGATGCTGAGGAAGGTCAACGATTATATCGCAGGTCTGCCCATGCTACGAGTATTCCTGGTGAGTTCATTGCAACGGTAAGTGCCCATAAGGTCCAAGGGGCATCTGTTTAGGGGAGTCCCGATATTGTTGCGGTTTTCTTGTCGCTCGTCAAATGAACTTTCGTTGATCTACCGGAGTGTATCCCCATGTATACAGTTTTTCATCTCACTTTTCTGATGACTGGTCGCGATATGAGCCCAACACAGTTATTAGTACAGGTAACCAGGCAAGCCAACAATTTTTCACAACAGCGACCTTCCAACGCCTCCTGCATCGTATTGTTTCTGGAGGAGCAATCAACCGTTGCTGGGATGAAGTCGTGAAGCAGTGACATACTTCAAAGCAAATCTTCTCATGCGCCGCCAACGTTTCCTCCCTTTTGTATGCCTTCCCGCATTTCCCACAATGGACCTTGACCTCTAGATGGCTCTCTTTGATATGGCGCGCAACATTGGTCCAGCACATCACCCGAGAGCACCCAGCCCAAGGGCATGGAGCTTTCTGACAATGCTCGTGGGTGTGTCCATGCATTCGGAGGTGTGTCCAGATGGATGTGGACGTGGCTTCCAGGGGTGACACGCATCCAGGTGCCAATTTACAAGTATAGGTTGTTGCAGGAAGCGATGGAGGGAGTGGGATGAGGTTTTGCCCCTCACCTGGCAGAGGATCACTGTACATGTTCGCGGAGTTGGTGACAGTGTGGAACACTGATGCTAGTCGTTCATTAGAAGACTTCTTTATACTGCCTCATAATGCACCTCACCAAGGTTATAGGTCGACATTATATTGGCGTCACTTAATTGGCTAGGAAATGGCTGAGTGTTGTATACGCCATTAGCATACTGGTTCACGATGAGGGGAATGGAGGCATCCTGGGACATTGTCCTGCTTTTCGTGGATCCTGTTCGCCTTTATGTAGTGTCTCTGGGAGGGACGAAGCGCACACCATCATACTATCTAATACGAGGAAAACGTGACGGTCAATTACGGGTCAGGATGTGTACCAGGCAGCCCCGGCCCCTGGTTCTTGGGTGGCGTCCTAGCACGACGGGTTATTATGTAAGGAAAATGTTTTTGGGTATCTGGTTGGTGGATGATTTTTAACGCTGCGTCCGAATGCGGGGATGGGACCAGCAGCGAAGCCTCGTGTCGGCGCTCATCTCGCATCGACATGCACTCGCCTCGCGCTCGCTGGACCGTCCGTGTGTGCGTGGCGTGCCTGCCACACTGTGGTATCCCAGGTATAATAATTGTGACTACGCCTAGTTTTATTTTTCTAAAAACCATTGGTTGGCTCAGTGGGCCGACTTCGTTTGACTTTGGTTCGTTCGAGTTAGAAAAACGGATAATATTTGGGTTTTCGAATGTCTGGCAACAAACTTTGCACTTTGGTTTGGATTAGATCGGCTTTGCGGCAACACTAAATTAACTTTCCGGTCTACATTCCAGGTGGCTCTGTCGTGAACCGCCGACTGTTTGTCCTTAATTAATTTTTCGATCTTTGTTGTGAACCACCTGTTTGATCTTAATTAATTCTTCGATCTCTGTGCACACTCCAACGCCAAATGGCTCTGTCGTGAACCACCGACTGTTTGACCCGTGATGGGATTCACCCTGAATGTTTTCCCCTACTGCTAACTTCCGACCTCATTCATCCAGCTCAAACTTGGGCCCATCCATGGCATACATATCCCCTTGTTCACACCACCTCAAGGAGATAGTACCCCAGCCAGGCAGGTCTGACCAGGATGCTCCCGCTCTCCCCTGAATTTGGGAGCCCAGTGGATGTTAAATCTCGCCTCCTGTCAGGAAGGAGACAGGGATTGTGAAGTCTGGCATCTGTCAACTCCTCTCTCAATAACATACTAAAGTCACCTTTTTCCGAGTTGGCAGAAGGGTCGTCAGCTGATGGTATCTCTGAGAAGGGACACCAATTCAGGTGGTATCTCGCAGCAGGCTCGCCGCGTAGTAAGTAGCTCGATGCACTTTTAACGTCACTTCCGCGTGATGTCGGATCTCGCGTGCACAGGCATACCGAAAAATCAAGGCGATTCGTCAGACTGGTGCTTATGCTGCCTATGCGTCACATTTCCGCGAACTCGTCGTGTACCTTAGTTAGACTGACAAGTCCAAGATTGCGGTGTTAAAGGAAGGGCGCGACCTCCTCATCAAGATACGCCCCAAACTACTCATTTCCGCGAATTGAAATTGATAATGATGTCAACAATGAACTGATCAAACGTGCCAAGTCTAGTGATGCTGCTAAAGGTCCTGACCACTCTCAACCCCAACAGAACCAGCCTTTGACCCTTGTCTTGCTGTACCCGCTTCATCGCCGTCATCGGCACTTCGGCCAGGCAAATCAATGATAATTGGCGCTAAGATGAAACGCGGACTACTCACAGGCCACCGTGCTGACCATCCTAAAGGGACTGAGTAAACTGGAACAAAGTCAGGGAAGAAGGAAAAGATGGTATGAGGCCGATGGTTGGCAGCATGGTAGACGATTATCCTAGATGCTGGTGTAAGCTAGATGGTCAGTGTGATTCACTCGTCCCCTTTCGGTTCTTGTATACCACAACACAAACGAATACAACGTGCTGATCAAAACAAAGGCATGCACTCAGTTCAAATGACGCAGTTCAACGGAATCTCTCCTCGGAAGTGGGACACGCCTCTCAGGCTCTCGAGTTCGATCAAAATCACGATCTCTGCCCGCAAAATCGCCTCGGCCACCACGACCGCGACCACCCGGAGGAGATGGATTAGACTCGCCCCGCCAGTGACCTCCTCCCCGACCAGCTGAAGCGCGTGAGCCCCACCCTGCATCCACAGTACGTGCAGGTGGCCCACCCCTCCATCCATTTGCACCGGGAACCGGCTTGTTGGGAGCAGCCTCTCCTTGGACCACAGGCGCAGTTGCGCTTTTCGGGAGGATCACTGACACACAGAGATAGTCTCCTGGGACAAAACGAAGCTCCTCAAGTGACCTCTCCTCTTTCTCTCGCTCTGTGGGCTCTCTATTTTCGTTATCCATATCTTCCAACAGACGTGGGGCTGGAGATTCCAGGTTTCCGGGTTCACCAAGGATGTCCCTAGAGTATACCATACCCAGTTCTTTTTGAGCAAAACGTCCCCTATTTGCGGCGTCTGCATAGATGGCGCGGAATGAGCATTTGGCGAGTGGATGCCTGAGTTCTGGGATCTGAGGTGCAGCGTTGCGCAGGGTTGTTAGGACCTCTCGCAAAGTCGCGTCTTTCCTGCAATGAACTATAAGTAATCGTTGGCTTTGTGAAACCAGTAAATATACCAAGTGAAAATCTGTTGCTCATCGGTGGTTGGAAGCGTGCCTTCTTCGAACAGCGACAGTCTGTGAAACGTCCCCACTTTGACGAATGTGCGAATGAGGAAGGGCGTTGTCTGAAACACTCCGTAAGCATAAGCACTTGTCAAATACTGGGCAATGAACCTTTTCTCTCGATACAGTGGGTTGTCCAGTGGGTGCCGTGTCCATGTCTGCCATTTCGACCGTCGAGTGAGAACAAGTCCAACGGCAGAATGCGTGGGAAATATTTGCATTACCCTCCTTTCCTCAACCATGCGATGCTTTCAAAACAATACGTGCCACTTCTTAAGCAATGCTACTTGCCTTGACTATGAAGGGGAGACATAATACTGTAGGTGTCAGAATACTTCTTCTTATTTGTTGGCATAGAAAGCTACATATATGTGGACCTGCTCGCACTCAGCTACGGCGACGACAATGGCAGGGGCACAGTAATGAGGACGAGGGCGCCAATCTGGCTGATGCTGCATCTACTACAACACCGACCTCAAACGATTTACGATGCTGAGGAAAGCCAATGATGGAATCACAGGTCTACCCATGGATACGAGTACCCTTGGTGAGTTCATTGCAACGGTAAGTACCCTTATAAGGCCCAAGGGGCGTCTCAGGTTTAGGTGAAGTCCCAATATCCTTACCGTTTCCTTATCGCTGTCAAGTGAACTTTGGCTGATCTACCGGAGTGTATCCCTATGTATACAGTTTTTCATCTCACTTTTCTGATGACCGCATGCGACACGAGCCCAACACAATTATTAGTACAGGTAGCAGCCAAGCAATTTTTTACAACAGCGACCCTCCAACGCCTTCCATACCGTATTGGTTCTGGAGGAGCGATCAACCGTTTCTGGGAAGAATTCTCATGCGCCGCCAGCGTTTCCTTCCTTTTGCATCCCGCATTCCTCTCAACGGACCTTCAACCCTAGATGAATCTCTATGACATGGCGCGCGACATTGGTCCATCGCATCACCCGAGAGCACCCAGCCCAAGGGCAGGGAGCTCTCTGACGATCCTTGTGAGTGTGTCCATGCATTCGGAGGTGTCTCCGGATGGATGTGGACGTGGCTTCCAGGGGGGACCCGCATCCAGGTGCCAATTGACAAGGAAAAGTTGTCGCAGGAAGCGATGGAGGGGGGAGGAGTTCCTGCCCATCACCTGGCTGGGATTGACCCAAAAGAGGACCACTGTCCATGTTCACGGCATTAGTGGCAGTGTGGAACGCTGAAATAGCTGCGGATTAGAAGACCTGATTTTACACAGCCGCTTGTTAATGCGCCTCACAAGGATCATAGTAGAGCGACATCATGTTGGTATCATCGAGTTGGCTAGGAAGTGGATGAGTGTTGTATACGCCATTGGCATACTGGCTCATGATGAAGGTAGCAATGTGCTGGATTTGATGAATGTGATGAATGAAGTCAGAAAGGGGGATGGAAGTCAATATCATGTTGGCATCAACTAGTTGGCTAGTAAATGGCTGCGCGATGGTAGCATGTACGCCATGAGTAGATTGGCTCGTGATGAGGGCAGCAATTTGCTGGATCTGATAAATGTGGCAAATGAGGTCAGAGAGGGGAATGGAGGCATCCTGGGACATTGTCCTACATTCCATGGATCCTGGTCACCTTTATGTAGTGTTTCTGGGAAGGGAGGTCACGCAAATGATTATCCTCATGCCCCACATTCATACTATCTAATAGGAATACATAGTCTCTAACCCGACTGGACGCCAAAAGAGAAATGTCACCACACGTAGATCGCCACGTCACGCGCCCTCGCTGCCGAATTATGTAAGGCATAGCGTATTATCTAATGTTGAACTTTTTTTTTTTTTACAGAGGCACTTTGACAGGCTCCTTCCCAGCCCACTGCTTCGAGAGTGAGGCTACATCCTAGTACAGCACTTTGACCGAAATGGCAACCGACACGTCAGGTCCCAAATAGTCTGGCATATAGCGCAGCGGGGTCACCGCTGAGAGCGTTAACTCTCCAGGAGGAAATCCATTTACGGAGACTTACATATGGAGCCTTTGGTATTACATAAGGGCACACGTAAGTACTGTGGGACTCGACTGACACGCAATACCCACTAAAACCCCCTGGTGGTTTTTCCTGCGAAAATTGTCTTGTTTCAGGTTAACCTCTAGAACAGGTGATATCGCACAAACATCTGAGGGAGGCCCCCAGTGACGCTACACTTTTGAATACTTCGGTGACCTCTCTGATTGGGTGAGACGAGTCGGCTAAGCAAAGTAATTCAGTTAAGCGTCATTATGGCTGGCCACAGTGACGCTTAGCTTTGCAGATGAGTTGACGGAGATTCGTAACACAGCAGGCAAAGCCCTAGTGTTACCGCCGAAATTGTGGAATTAGGGTCCCGCTACCCATGCCCGCCACGTCCAGTAACGGAAATGACAGAGGGAGTTCCGAGATAATGAGGGGACACCATTTACGCCATGGAAGCACAGCAGTACAATACCTAAGCGCCTGTAGGGGAAGGTGCGGGTTCGGGTGTTCGAGAGGACAGGAAGTGGGAAGGAGAAGAGAGACGGAAGAGACTCGGGACTCGGACGGTGAATGCTGTAGATACGGCGGGAACTTGTGACTTCTTAGCTAGACTGACGACTTCGGACGTGAAATGCGGAACTGGGGGGAATCGGATTGCTACAGCTCGAAGCTGCTACAGGCGCTATAAGTACAGTACTGACGTCAAAGCGCCTCGGAGTGGCTCGACGTCCAAGCAACAATGTATCTAAAGTACAAGGAAAGTGTCAAAGCTAAAATACAAGGGGCGGCAAAGCACTGAGAGGGCCGTGCCTCAGGACATAGGGCGCGGGATCTAACCTGGCCGCTTCGGTGCGTCGTAGATGACATACGTCCGCCCTGCCCTTTGTGGGTCTTGCCGGTCGCAGGACGATCGATACCAGTTACCCGGTACCGACCATAACTCACCCCGAGGTCCGCGGGAGGCGTCCTCACCAACGCCCGGGCCCTCTCGAGTGCTTCGTAGATCGGAAATATTTCGTAGTTGCGTAGCTAAGTCGTGTTAGTTCCTTACACGCCGGATGCACTCCCTTGATAATCTGGTGTGTACGCCGTGACTGCCCTGGTAGAAACGAGCTGGGTATACCAAAAAAGGTGCGCCGGGCGACCTTGCCAAGGGGTCGGACGATTGTAAGCTAACCATCCTGGACTTCGAGCAGCATGCAGATGCTTGGAGGCACAGATCAGCGTATTGTCAACGCAAATTTCCTCCACTTCTACCGATCATCATTCTGGAGACGTCCCTCAATAAGATTGTATTTATCTCTAGCATAGGCAAATCACGCCGGACTACGAGCGGTCCTTCTTTCGCCATACCTCGCCGACCACAACCAGAAATCTTGGTACCAGGCAATCCGACGCTCGGCGCCAGATCTCCTCAATGACTTCTATGCGCTCGTCACAGTCTTTTAACGTCATTTCCGTGATTGGGATCTCGGTCCACGCCGTACCGAAAAATCAAGGCGATTCGTCAGACTGGTGCTTGTGCCGTTTCCGCGAACTCGTCCAAGATTGCAGAGTCAATAGAAGGTCTCAAAGACTAGGGGCGCGATCTCCTCGTCACGATAAGCCACAAACCTACTAATTGAAATTGATAATGCTGTCCACGAAAATGAACTGGACAAAACGGCATGCCCAGTCTGGCGATGCTACAGCTACTGACCGTTCTCAACGTCAACCCCCGACAGGACCAGCATTCGATCCTTGTCCTGCCTCTACATTCGCTTCATCGTCGTCAACGGCGGCACGTCCGCCAGGTGAACCAATGATGACCAATGCGCGAAGACCAAACGCGGCCCACTTACAGGCCAGACGTGAGCTGACCATTCTTAGGGAAGAAGGAAAAGATGGTCACCATCTTTGCATATTAAGAGACAGTATGAGGTCAACAGTTGGCAGCATGGTAGACAATGACATTATTACCTGTAGGGGAAGGTGCGGGTTCAGGTATTCAAGAGGACAAGGGATGCCGGTGAGGGAAAGGTGAGAGACGAGAGACGACTAGTAGTACTGGACAGTGGAGGAAACCGGATTGCTGCTGCTCGAGGCTGCTACAGGGCAGCATAAGTACTCTACAGATGTCAAAGTACGAGTGGCTCACCCAAGCAAGCAATGTATCTAAGGTACAATGAAAGTCAAACAATGAGTCAAAGCCAATGAGGGAGCCCTGCCTACAGACACAGCACGCGGGATCTAACCTGGCCGCTTTTCGTGCATCATAGATACCATACGTCCACTTGCCCTCTTTGGGTCTTGCCGGTCGCAGGAGGATCGATACCGGGTATTGAGCATAACTCACCCCGAGGTCCGCTACAGGTGTCCTCACCAACGCCCGGGCCATCTCGAGTGCTTCGTACATTGAGGATAGATGTATCGTAGTTTCGTAGCTAGGTCGTGTCAGTTCCTTACATACCCTAGGTGCTGATGCTAAACTAGATGGTCCCAGTGTTGTCCCATTTCAGTTGTTGTATGCTACAACACAGAAACGAACACAACATGCTGATCAAAGTAAAAGCATGCACTTAGTTCAATAGTTCAACATACCGATGTGACATTGCATGCATCGTGGACGCTGACAGGAAAGGAAGTGCGTTCTCGAGCACCTTTGCCACTTAAATGGGACTCGGAAGTTGATCTTGCATAGACATCGAGCTAGACATCGACTCCGAAAATAAGAGTCATAGCGATGGCCTTCGACTTGGTGGGTTTCGTGATCTAGAACCAGATGAAGAATCTCTCCTCGAAAGTAGGACGCGCCTCTCAGGCTCTCGAGTGCGATCAAAATCACGATCTCTGTCCGCAAAATCGCCTCGGCCACTACGACCGCGACCACTCGGAGGAGATGGATTAGACTCGCCCCGCCAGTGGCCTCCTCCCCGACCAGCTGAAGCACGTGAGCCCCATCCTGCATCCACAGTACGTCCAGGTGGCCCACCCCTCCATCCATTTGTACCGGGGACTACCTTGTTTGGAGCAGCCTCTCCTTGGGCCGCAGGGTTGACAGGACCTCTTGCAATGTCGCCTCTTTCCTGCAATGAATTATAAGTAATCGTGAGCACTGTGGACCTAGTAAAATACCAGGCGAAAATCTGTTGTTCATCGGTGGTTGGAAGCGCGCCTTCTTCGAACAACGACAGTCTGTGAAACGTCCCCGACGAATGTGCGAATGAGAAAGGGTGCTGTCTGAAGCGCTCCATGAGTACAAGTACTCGATAAATACTGGCCAATCAACCTTTTCTCTCGATACAGTGGGTGCCGTATCCATGTCTGCCATTGCGACAGAACAAGTCCGACAGCAGAAAGCGTGGGAATATTTGCACTACCCTCCTCTCCTCAAACCATCGATGCTTTCAAAACAACGTGTCACTTGCATGAAGAAATGGGGACATGATACTGTAGGTCCGTCAGAAATACTTTTTCTCGTTTGTTGGCATAGAAAGTTACATATGTGGGCCTCCTCGCACTCAGCTACGACGACGATAATGGGGCCTGGGCACACCAATGAGGACGAGGACGCCAAGCTGGACGATGCTGACAACCTCAATACAATGCTGAGGAAGGTCAACGATTATATCACAGGTCTGCCTATGCAGCTACGAGTACCCCTGGTGAGTTCATTGAAGTGCCCATACGGTCCAAGGGGCGTTTGTTTAGGGGAGTCCCAATATTGTTGCGGTTTTCTTGTCACCCGCCAAATGAACTTTCGTTGATCTGTGTATCCCTATGTATACTTCATCTCACTTTTCTGATGACAGGACGCGATACGAGCCCAACACAATCATTAGTACAGGTAACCAGGTAAGCCAAACAATTTTTCACAACAGCGACCCTCCAACGCCTCCCGCATCGTATTGTTTCTGGAGGAGTGATCAACCGTTGCTGGGATGAAAGTCGTGAAGCAGTGACATACTTCAAAGCAAATCTTCTCATGCGCCGCCAACGTTTCCTCCCTTTTGTATGCCTTCCCACAATGGACCTTGACCTCTAGATGGCTCTCTTTGATATGGCGCGCGACATTTGTCCAGCACATCACCCGAGAACACCCAGCCCAAGGGCAGGGAGCTTTCTGACGATGCTCGTGGGTGTGTCCATGCATTCGGAGGTGTGTCCAGATGGACGTGGATGTGGCTTCCAGGGGTGACATGCACCCAGGTGCCAATTGACAAGTATAGGTTGTTGCAGGAAGCGATGGAGGGAGTGGGATGAGGTCTTGCCCCTCACCTGGCAGAGGATCACTGTACATGTTCGTGGAGTTGGTGACAGTGTGGAACGCTGATGTATTTGCACATTAGAAGACTTCCTTATACCCTCATAATGCGCCTCACCAAGGTCATAGGTTGACATTATGTTGGCATCACTTAGTTGGCTAGGAAATGGCTGAGCATTGTATACGTCATGGCCATACTGGCTCATGACGAAGGTGGAAATGTGCTGGATCCGATGAATGTGATGAATGAGGTCCGAGAGGTTTGACATCATGTTGGCATAAACTAGTTGGTTAAATAGCTGAGCGTCAGGAGCATATAGGCCATGTGTATACTGGCTCGTGATGAGGGCAGCAATGTCCTGAATGTGATGAATGAGGTGAATGAGGTTAGAGAGGGGCATGGAGGCATCCTGGGACATTGTCCTGCTTTTCGTGGATTCTGTTCGCCTTTATGTAGTGTTTCTGGGAGGGGTGAAACACACCATGCCCACCTTCATACTATCTAATACGGGGAAAACTTGGGTGGGATCAGGTAGGCAGAAAAGTTGACAGACAAGGTCCTACCCCTGTATTGTTATTACCATTTAAGGAAAGTCGCAATCATTTTTCGTTTGCACCCGGGTCAATCCCTATGTATGTTATATCCTGGTGCGGACAGAAATGGGCGAAAAATAGCCGTGATGTTTGATCCAAATCGGATATTTTGGGGCGAAAATGTGGCCAATGTCCGATATTTCATGCGGACAGATCACCTTAGTCGATACGTATCACCAATGTTAGATCTAGGATGTGGACACAAAGGTCCACATGGACTCCCACTGTTTGTCCTAGTTGGGAGCGATGTTCGACCGATACCAAGCACGCATTGCAATCTTGTATCCTGTGTGGACATAATGCATGTCTTCTGATGTCATATCAGACAATGCGGACACTTAGTATGCACGCGCCATGATGTTGTATCAGCAGTGAGGACGTAACGCACACTCTGCAATGTTGTATCAAACCATGCGGATAGATGATGGTTACATTATTGAGACAATCCCGAGAGCTCGTGTTAGAATGTTGTATCCAAATGTGCGGGTATAAAGCACCAAAAGACCTAGGTCCGAGTGCATATGCGGACACTTCATACCCAAAAACTCTGCGGATATAAGCCCCCAAAATCGAAAAATCTGGATATAACATTTGTACGCATAGACCCGGGTCCTGATCTGGCAGCACGGCGCGGCGCTCCTATTTTCTTTCACCCTCCCACCACACCGTTACCCTGTATATACTCCACAGGACCCCAAGAGGTGTGCGTTCGGCGAATCCCGAACACTGACTCCTTTGCGACCTCCCCTCCCCCCCGTTGAGAATTCGCATGTTAGTGTCTTGAGTCTTTTCTTCCCACACCTCTTGCAGGACCCTGTGCTTCTCCCCACTCGCTCACACTTGTTCAGGGGCCTTGGCTAGCTACACCCACACGCGAGCTGCGGCATGTAAGGCTTTCCCAGCCCATCCCCGCAGTTCGCGATCTCCCCCAGGTTTATCAGCAGGGGCCGGAGACGATTCGCGCCTTCGCTCATTTCACCCCATCTCTTATTATCTCATACCACTTATATTCATCCTCGCAGATCTCGTGATGTATATACTACTTCGTAGTATTCACATTCCTTTCTTTCTTCCCATCATTACCGAACATGCCGCATCAGATGCTCAGTCCAAATAATTGGTCCCTGTACCAATTGCTTGCTTCGAAAGTTCACGAGGTAAGCATGTATCATCATACTGACAATCGGGGCACACCACACGGCACCGCTCTCATTGACGTTCAGCGTCGTGTCAAGTACTTGCTCCAACAATATTAACTTATTGTGATGAACTGGTAGCCAGTTCAATTCCCGGAATCTGAACAATTCCTGGGCAGTGTCAAACGCATTACGTAGGATGTGCAAGAGCGTCCTCGCTGCATTTTATGGTTCAACGCTGCGGAGTCCTCCGAGACGGGACGTCAGACGGACTGCGTGTTTGAACGCCCTCACTTTGTCAGTAGTGCTCGATCTGGAGATTGAGATCAGGTCCTGGTGATCATACCGCGACGGAAATAACCTCTACATGGTACACAAAACCATATTCGACACCGCCGTAGTATGCACCATTAATGAGAACACAACTTTGTGTCTCCCCATTTCCTCACACCACAGGCCTAATTGTTCCATGGTTAATATGTAGTTACAGTAGACTACATCAAAATGCATTAGGTATGCATGCATAAAATAGGTAGTGCATCAGATTTCCCTGGAACCAAGTTGGGACCCACTCAAAATTGCTCATCTGTGCATAATGCAAAGTGCAAGCTATTGTGGCGAAAATTATGCATTATGAGCACTACCATTGAATGGCCTGGGCCGAGCAGGGCAAGGTGTTGTATTCCAATCAACTAAAATATGCCCTACCACTACAGACATATTCAAAGTTAACACACATCCGACCAAGGTCAATTACATCTAAAATATACAAGGAGCAATTGCTAGCAGATGTGTCTGCATCAAGTCATACAAGTGGAACTGAGTAGATACGAAAGTTGATGCATTGATGGCTGGTGGCACTTGGTCATCATCATTGGGTGGGTAGTGCCAATGTTCCAGTGATGGTGTTGGTGTTGGTGTCATCACGGTTATAGTCTCAATGTTATTCTCATTACAGGCAGTGGTATGGGATATCATTGTGGTCATGGTGATCTATCAGCTTGGTTGTTGTTTGTGGTAGTCTGACATTGGTTGTGGTGATGATCCCAGCATTGGTTGCCATCGTGGTTGTGACAGTCAACATTGGTGGTGGATGCATGGTCATCATTGGCGCTGATGATGGTCATCACTGTTGTTATTGCTAGTTGTGGTTGTTGTGGTTGTCAACACTGGCGTTGGTGGCACCTGTTCTCGTCATTGTCCTTGTTGTCAACAATAGCATGGTGTCGTGTCTTTGTCAACACTAGTCACAACATGTCACACGGATGTCACATAGGCGTGACAAAAGCCTTGTGCATAAACGACCTAATGCATAAACTTTTGGTGGTCCCATTGAGATGCGTTATGAGGTAGTCTACTGTAACAGGATGGACCTTGAACCACAACCACCACCATCAACCTTTTCTCCCACGCTACCACAGCAGGGAGAAACACTGCCTACGCAAACCCATGGGTCCCATCCCGGTCTTCCTGCATCTGGCTCTTCCCACCCGGCTCTTGCGCGAGGAGGTCGTGCCTCTACCCCTGCCGGAGGACCGCCCAATGATATGCCAAGACCAACAGGCAGTGGAACCGAACTGCAGAGGCGCCCTTCGCACCCTGCCCCACCCCGAACCGAACCCACTGTAAGTAGCCACCGTGCCCATATTGAACCCATAATAAACGGCCATCGTGCCCAAACCGAACCCATAATAAACGGCCACAACCGTACCCAATCTAACCACGCAGCGCACGGCCACCACCATGCGCAGCGCCTACCCTTAGGTGAACAACACGAACCCCCACCTACTAAAAAATACAGAGTGAATATCATAGTGGCCTCTCTGAATATGAGAGGCCGCTCGTCGCAGAGTATGGGCTCAGGCCCTATCCCAAAATGGACCACTATAATGAATATGCTACGTACTGAGCAAATCGGAGTCCTGGCCCTACAGGAGACCCATCTTGACGAGGATACCACCTTGCAGATAGGGACAGTGTTTGATAAAAGAATGATAATCCTAAACTCGCATGCACCCACGAACCCGACCGCGTCCGCTGGGGTTGCCTTCATACTGAACAAAGAGAAAATCAACATTAAAAAGGTGACACTGAAGGAACTCATTCCCGGTAGGGCGACCTTCCTGTCCCTGGAATGGCAGCACGAAGAACCACTGCACCTCCTCAATGTATATGCACCTACTGACCTCCGAACGCACCCTGAGTTCTGGGACGAACTTGATGTAAACTGGAGAAGACTCAACCCCCCGCCACCAACTTTCATGTTGGGCGACTTTAACCTGATGGAAGACCCTCTTGACCGTGCACCAACCCGCTCCGACTTCGAACCAGCCATGTCTGCCCTGAGAGACTGCAGACAGATCCTGAATGTTCAGGATACATGGCGACAATGCCATCCACTAGACTGGTGTTTCTCTTATGCCAGTGCGAATAATACACTGTCTAGGATAGACAGGATATATACACAACCTGATATGTCACACCTGCTATATGACTGGTCCATTGAGACCTCGCAGGTCCCGACTGACCATAAGCTACTCCGAGTTAAATATGCACCAGCGGACGCCCCGTTCATTGGCAAAGGACGGTGGTCTTGGCCTCTGGGCCTCCTCCATGATGCCACCCTGACAAAACGAATCATTGCACTCGGCCAATCCCTACAAGATGAACTATCAACCTTACCTAGAGATAACAGACTAACAAACACACAAACCCTATGGGAAAAGTTCAAGGACGACATCAGGAAAGAAGCAAAATCAGCTGCGAGATCTCAGATGGTGAAAATCACACGAAAGATAACCAACTTGAAAAAAGACCTCGCCTCCACATTACATTCGGAAACTTTGGACACCAAGGAGGACACTAGGTGGAATGCCATAGCACTAGAGCATGAAATAGACCACCTGAAAAAAAAGAGATACAAATCTGCCCACCTGAGAGCGCAAGCAAATTGGCAAATGAAAGGGGAGAGCATCAATAAGTACTGGACGAGGGTCAACAACCCAAGAACCCCCAGAGACCTGATCCGCCGCCTGCGCGACCCAAGTACGAACAGGATTGAAACCAGGTCTGATAAGATGGCTAAGATCACCTCACATTACCACGAACACTTACAAGAGGAAGGCCTCCTCCCAGAAACTAATGGCCTCCGACAGGCCGCAATGGCAAAAGCCTTGGAGGCCATCCCACCATCACAACAGCTGCCTGATCCAGATGAATCCCCACTGAACGCTACCCTCCCGAGAGACAGAATAGAACATGCACTTCGAAATGTTAAATTGGGCACAGCCGCAGGGCCAGATGGCATCCCATACGAAGTGTGGAAACACCTTGACAAACTATATAAGTCAGCCAAGAAGGACGGAAAGCCGCATTTTGATATAATGGGCTGCATGACCACAGTGATACAAGACATACAAACACATGGAGTAGACCCAGCCACGAGCTTTGCACTGGGACATCTATGCCCAATATACAAGAAAAAAGAGAGGGACGACGTCAAAAACTATCGCCCC
>JAYMGJ010000069.1:0-154657 GCA_037178675.1 Scleroderma bovista | reverse complement strand
ATAATCTGTATGTACCACAATTTTGGGTTAGCACTCCGATTAGTTTTTAGCTTACTTTGGGTAGCATCGTATCGTGAACGAGGTCAGTGTGTTAGGTAAGGAGAAGCGCGTCGTCATCAGACGTCCGCGTCAACGCCAACCGAAGAACTCGCAACGGTTTTAGAGGGCCGTTTCTGTACGTACCGTGTGAGTGCTTGTATCTTATCATGGAGCACGTGCGACCAATGTCGAGGGACGGAGATTACATCGAGGGTCTGGGTTGCCCTTACTCGATTCATATATTTGCCCCATGAACCAGATCGACGACGACGACCAGGTCACCAAGATGTACAGGCGTAATAGGCCCACCTAAAAGGTTGCTTTTTAATAACATTTGGCATAACTTACCTGGTGATGTTCTAGCAGGTCGTTAATTTTGAGAGATCCCACTCGTGCAGGTTAGCATCACCCAAAAAAAAGGCGAGCCCCTGATCCGAGCGAACATGACCACACTTCAGTGGCACGTTTGGTGGACACAGGTTGAAGTATCCAAACATATGCACGACTGACTGATGACTTGTCAGCCTAAGCCAACGGGCGAACACAAAATAAGTACTTTCTGGGGTAGCGCTCCCAAACCTCGACAACGACATGGGACAAAAGTTTGACGTTCATTTGGGCATAGATCGACGGGTCCTCCTCTGTGTGCACGTGGACTTTGAGAGGCAGATAATACAAACCGTGCTGTGGCGCTCTACAGCACGTCAATGTATAGACAACAGTGTGGTATGCTAAATTTACCCTTGTAAATCATATTTATGGCTTCACGAGGTGTACTTCGCCTGCCCATGAGATTCGTTGTTCGAGTGTGTATGATATGAAGAGTTTTGAGTGACTCAGTGGCATTTCCGTAAGAGAGATGAGCTTGGCATCAAAGGTATGGAATGGGAAACGACAGACTGACGTTGCAGTGACGCTTTTTCGGAGCTTGATTACCATCAGATGCCGGCCAGATAACACCTATGGGAAGTTAGGACAACACATTGCACCCTCGGGCAGACATGTCCGCCCATTTATCCAAACCACCGATCATCGTGGTGCGGGGCGTAGGAAGGTGTATCCTCTGCGCCGCACAGCTATCAAAGAGCGACCGTCATGAAGTAAGCATTCGCATTGACTGGCTGTGTGTAGTCAGTGATGCAATGACAGTTGTCAATCCAAATGCTCACCTGTATGTCCCTTAGTCGCCTTTAATTTCTTAACGGACTTCTATCAAGGATGCACGTGTGCCTGGCTTGTGTAGTAGCTGATCTGAGTTTTTTTCGCGCGATATCCGGTTCGACTGCAGCGAAAAGGCAACGTGCAGTATGTAAGGTGTTTTTTTTTTGAAGTTCTGTCAGGTCGGAGTTCTAGCCTATAGGTGCACGTGCAGACGCCGATAAGCTTTCAAGCGCCATTGTGATTGACACAGTGAGTTCGACCCAAACAACTGATCCCTTGCCTGAAGGTATGTGCTCATGATCTACTGTAGCTACTAGTACTCTCATGAGCCGTCGACTTACCGCACTCATGATTCGCATAGCAGACGCCCACAGCTAGTGCGCTTCGTCCTTCCATCAAATCTTATCAACAGCCATGATCAGTGCCGTGTCACTATTACCCCATTCTTTACCATGAACACATGATGATGCCATACTATTGGCGTCATTGGTAAGGTGTGGTTTCATAGGCATCCACGTTGTCCTGTTCGTTGTGCCTGCCCTCCTTACTCTGATCTTTCAATTTAGGGAGATCACTCTACGCTCAGAAGAGCCATTAACATGAAATGAAGGCCCGTGAATTCTACACATATCACTTGTTAACCACGCCGGTTACGCCGCGGGTGCCTTCCTTCGTGACCATACCACACGATGCTCTTCTTCGGAGAGGTACTAAGTTACCTGCGAGGTACGGTTCGACATGCACGACGTCATGCTTATTCCTTAGCAACACTGGAGTTTATCTCAGATCTACGGTCCCTGATGGTTTGCTATAGACCACTTGGAAAGCATCCCAACATAGCTGCACGTATTGGTGGATGTGGTCTCCTCCAGGCAAACCACAAGGTAAGTATTTTCTGTACGGTTGGTTATTCGAGCAAGGTGTCGGTGAAACAGTCGTTCCACGGCCTTGGTGGTACTCACGCGGTCCGAATATAGTCCCCCCAAAGTGCGAGCGCTCGTCATGTTTTTTGCTGTCCCGTTAGCACTCTGCCTATCTGCTTACAGGCCGTTTGCAAAGATTAGGCGCAACTTTTCACAGATCTTTTCCCACGTCCACCAGTTTTGCTCCTAGGAGAGGTGTTCATCATAGCATCCTACCGGCGGTGATAGCTCCCAGGTTGTCGGACAGGACGTTCGTATCATCTTAAAATTTGGTAAGTACACAACTGGGCCAGCCCCAAGCGGCCCTGCTCTCTACGTAACTTAGACCCCGTACGGATAACAACCTCTCGTGATTCAGGTACAGCTGACGTCGACAGGTTTATATACACGTACTTTTCAGGTGGGTCTGGTCGGGAAGAATTATCATCCATATCGTTATCAGACTGGACCATCAGGAAAAAGCATCCCTGAATCCCTTCAAAAGCAAGATGATGTTATATTTGAGTGGTGCAGTGCAGTGCCATCATAGTCGGATTAGGAGCAAAATAGCCCCTCTTCTCTGCGAATCCGAATCTATCTGTCGAACGCCACGCCCACAGTGACGAAACTTGAATACCTCGTTCTGGGATCCACCCACCTTCCTTCGGCCCCGCTTAGCCAATACACTTATTCGAAGAACGGTATGTACGTACTGGAATATGATAATTGTCTAGTACCGAAGCACCTTTCTTACAGAAGCGCCTCATGCTACATAGGATGAAGTGGCTGGAACTGGCACCCATCTCAGGTGCGCTGGTATTACGCTCCCGGAACTTACTGCCTGCCTATATCGTCGTGCTGTGTAAAGGTACGGAAATCAACTACTAGTTCGGTACAAGTTGCCGTTTACTCCGTTCCTCACCCGTTTTGTGGACTTTACCGATGCCACACTATCGACATTCAAACTAGCAATCCATCTACAGTCGTTCATTGGACCCGTTCGTAGATTACTGACCCGAACATTTGTCCTGCACATTTAGCATAAAGTACCCATTCGGGGAAGTACTGGCTGCCGGCATGGACCTTGCTTGGTCCAGCTTGCGAGCTATATGGATTCAATGCATATATCCTTCCCCCCCCCCCTAATACAGGAGGTCGCAGCATCAAACCACCACCATGACCTACATAGACGACAAAGGGTTATGTATAGTCAAGGCCCTTTACATATAGGAACCAATCAACTGCGGGGCATGCAGTCCGTCACGGTGAAGGTCTTCGGATACGGTGCAATTGTCTAGTACGCATTTGTTTCCCTAAGTAGTCATTGGGCTGTGCACTTAGCCCATGCATACATAGTTTATCGCTCACACAACTGGAAGACCAGACGTTGGGGTTGGTCACAAGTTGATTTCGTATTCAATGGACATACGAGCTGTCCGACGTTCGGAAAGAAATAACGTTTTGGCTGGATTCGATAATACATTCCTGACTGGTATTCAGATTCTGCGGAGCATGGAACCTGTCTTGATGTTACTTCAGTTACGGGTAGAACGCCAAGCTGAGCGGTTTTCTGTACTTTCACCGAACCTCTGACAACAGGATCATTGGGGCGTCATTGAGGAACTTACATATGTTATGTGGAGAGGATACCTTCAAGAACGTTGTTCTCGTCGCCATGATGTAGGGCGAGGTATTGGAAGACACTGCCATTCAGCGCGAACAAGAATTACAGCAAAATTTGTAGCAAGGGACGATCAGGCTGGGCTCAACCACTCACCGTTTCCACCTTTCCGAGGAATCTGTATGGCGGGTTATAAAAAGATTTTCTGAACCCAACCGGGCGTATGCCCTCCCCTTCAAATTCAGCAGGAGATGGTGGATGAAAGAAATCCGTCAGAGGGCTTCAGTGCGGAGAGCCGTTCTTCGTTCCATTACTCGGGCATGGCTTCATATGTTTTAGTATAGGCCCGAAAGGCAGCAAGAACAGTCAAAATTAAAGTCTCTCACCTTCACGGCGCCACATCTCCCAAGGTCACCCTCGTCGTGTTTGATCCCATCCCGCTCCTCCCGTACAACGGACGGGCCAGTTTGTCCAAATGCTAGTATTGACGCCTCCGCTGAAACCCTTGGTGAACTCGGCTATAGAACTAGGGAAGTGTAATTGTCACCCTAAGCTTGCTCAGAGTGTCACGCAACTAGCTCGCATTCGTTGTCTAAAGGGAGCCAGCACTCCGCCCTTCAGCATTGCTCAGACTGTTGAGGTAATCGTTTCCATTTATTTTGGTCAGAGGTAGTAACAAATTCTTTACCGTAGGCCATGAAAGGAACATATCGTACACTTCTTCAGGTCGTAGAAAATGCAGCCCTACTGATTTATGAGATAACCGAACTCGCGCAGGAGGTGAAATGAACACAGCGATTAGTGATTTCGTAGAGCAAGCCGCCATTTGTACATCCAAACTGGACAGGAGGAATAACCGGATCCGCTGCTGCCAGGGATTTTGATGAAAGGATGGCGTGCACCCGAAGACACGATATCCTCCAAGATGCCGACTTTCGTACTCTTGCTTTTGTGTGGATTCCATGAGACGCGCATGTGATGCGCTTCGGGTGTGTAACCAACTACCAGTAGTTCCAGGCTAACGAGCCTCACAGCTAAAACTGTTGCCAAAGAGCTGCTCAGCACACTGTAGGGTTGATGCTGGCTTAGCAGCCGTAAGTGCAGCGTTAAAATTCCTGGGTATGTGTGCTCCAGAGGCAACATCTCATGCACTTCAAATAAGCAAACTTCCTGTCGGACCTTATAGGGAGCTTCAGGGGCTCTGGGACGCTGCCAGCTGCCGTGATGCGGTCACGGTGCATATAAACGGACCCTTGACGGCGTGAGCATGCGCGATGCATCGATGATCATCTGGTCCTCGATCTGGAACCATGTGTCGGTCTGCCAGGCGGGGTTGGCGAAAAAAGAGGATTTTGGGGCAATGGAATAAACGGATTCGTGCGCAGGGATGTCGTGTGTGCGGCCGAGGACGATGGGACGAGGGTACCTTGTGGGATCCGCCGATAAGCTGATTGGAGGCGCGCGTAGCCATCATACACAGTAAGCCAAGTGATGTGATGGAGACCATTTGTCGACGTGGCGACTGAGTTCGGAATCGATGATAACCTGTGTAGGGAGAGATGACATGACGACAGACGGTATGGCATCCTCGGATACAGTGTATCGCATTACTTCTACTGTCTCCAAAAGAGGACCTTGAGACGAGGAAAGAGAGCGAACGGGACGACATTGGTGAGCAAGTGCGAAGAAGTCTTGGCCGCGGATTTATCATCTTCTTTCCGATCACCGCTGACTCGGCTACCAATGGTTTCGCGAGTTTCCATGCCTGCTCAGCCATTCCGAAACGCATGACCAAAGGGTATAAGCGGGTCAGATGGTTCGAGCACTCTGTGATGTGAAGGATGTAGGGCAAGATGTCCTTATTGAGATCTGTTGCGCAACGAACACAAGTGAGGACCAGACGAGTTCCTCGTCATCCGATAAGACTGCTTGCTCCAGGCAGCGCACGTTAGCAGCGAGCATCATTGACTGTAAGGGCTTGGCATCCAACTTGTCTTTGGGGGCGCATTCAGCCAGAATATTAAATGGCTTGTTGAGATCCTGAAGGCGAGATTTGTCCGAAGCGGATGCTTGTCAGAACGCGTCAAGCACCACATTCCAAGTTGTTTGGTCTGGTCGTATGTGTTCAGGAGTAGAAACAAATGAGCCACGGGCTGCAGCAGGCTGTAGAAGCAGGCGATATACGAATGGTAGCGTCGATAGAAGAGTGGCACGAACATGAACGAAAGTGCGTATGGTACACGGCGGGAAAGAGGAAGCGAGGGATTGTCCAGGCATGTAGGAACCCTGCTGGACATGTGCCATGCAGGCAACGTCGAATACGGACATAGCTCTGCGGAAGTTGTCCTCCGCTAGAAGTTGTTCCCTCTGTTTCGAATTCGCTGCCTCCAACGCTGCATCGTCTGGATTACGTGCACGCAGTCCCCATCGGCCTGTGCGTCCCACGAGAGCACGCAACATCTTTTGTACCTGCCAGTGGTTGCGATCTGCGAGTTGTGTGATTATTTGCGCTATTCGTGGGACACCTTTTGCAGCCAATATGCGTCTTCAACGGTAGCCTCGAAGGGTTGATTCGACAGCTGAACCTCGGTATCAAGAGGCTCTAGTTTCCTTTGCTGTTGCTCCTGTTCTGCTACCGGAGCAAATTCATGCCGTGCACGGAGATGTATCTGGACTTTCTGCAAGACGCCTGCGCCAATTTCCTATTCATGATCGCGTCAGCCTGGTGGAAGGGAAAGAACGCGAAGGCGGCGAGGGTGGTTTGCATGGCTTAATGGGTGATGGTGGGGTGTCTTTTCTGTCATCGTCCTTGGCGAGTTCATGGCTAGTGGATGCGTTTGCTTGTGTAATTGCGCGTCCTGCGCCTTGTACGCATGTTAGCATACAAAGGATATAGATAGGGAGCACTGACCGTGTACTATCCAGTGTAGAATTTTATTCCACCAGGACCAGCTCCATCATTCACGACAAGCGCTGCCCCACGATGGGCCTGCGCCTGCACCCCATGAAGCGGTTGAGTCAATTGACCGGTTCTGGAAGACAGTACGAAGTGTGCCTGACTGGTTCTGAACGAGCGCGACTGCACGGGAGTGTGCAGGAAGAGATGATTTGCAACTTTTGGGAGTATTGTTGTTGTCGTCGAACGAGGCAGCCTGCATCGCAAAGATGTATGTACTCCAACGAGGTGCGGAGCTTCACATTCGGGTAGATCTCTTCAAGGAGGGTTGCTTCATCACGATCGAGGGCACGAGGCCCAGTAGTCGGGATATTTTCATCAACGTCCTCGACCGCTACATGCCGCGATGGATTGCCAGACTGAAAATGTGTAATTACCATACAGAACGGACTGGAAGTGCGGTACTTACCATGGTGGCCTCAACGATGCAAACAGTGGGAGATGGGCAACGCACAAAGACTGCTAATCAAAGCAACATGCTTGACATAGGCTTTGCATATTGGTTAGCAATGTAAATGAGTGATACAAATGCGAAGTACATACATAGACCTCTGCAATCCTTTCGTGACTTTGGGTTAGCCACTGCTACTGTTTCTGAGCTTTGTCCTCTTCTGCTTAGGTGCTATTGCGCTGTGCAACGAAGCACCGACTCACCGAGGTTCCTCGATCTTATATCATCAGAACTGATTGAAACACGCAAACATGGGGCTTCGAAAAAATACCCATTGATGCAAATATTGCAAGTGCGCCTTCGACACACTTGAGGAAACTTCCAGAGGTCGATGCCGTGTGTCTGGTCTGATTTGCAATTCAAAAATTCTACCATTAATCAGTGGGTTCTACACTATGGAGACGCTAGACAGAAGATCTGACTAGCATTCTTAGAGTTAATGTTCTCCCATTACCTTGCTTCCAGAAGTCGGACCTTCGAAACATGCGGGTGATGTAGTGGGGCCCTAAGATTTCGGTAAAGGTAATGATCATTCCAATACCTTTGCAGAAGTCTCATTCCCCACTCGGACGAGATTGCTTGCATGTTGTCTGCTTTCGAGACCCTCCCTTCCGATCGTGCGCTGTGGGTATCATGACATCAATTTCCATTTTTACCTGCCGTATACGAATTTCCTAACGAGTTTCTCACCTGTGTCTTAGTCTCCCAAAGCCAGACTCTATTAGAGGAAGATAGTGGTAAGGAGCACTGTAGAATGAACAAGTTCATCCTGGTCCCCAGACCCAGTCACCCAAGCCTCTACATACGTATGCTCCTTTCATAAGGGCTCACAAATACTTTTGACCTCAAGGCTGCGATTCGAGCTCCAAAAAGGATGCTCCCTTTCTTTGAAGATGGACTATCCATCGAACAGCACTTAGCTGAGAAGATCTTTCTCCTCTCGCATGTTGTGCAGTCTGAAGTTGTGTTCTGAATATCTCTCCCCGATAATCAACCACGGTGCCCGGAACTGTTCTGAACATGTTATCCGTACGATCTGGTATAGCATCAAAACAATCTGACATGTCAACTAAGGACTCAACACATCCCAATCCCAATCAGTGAACACCAGATCTGTCAGATCTCACTAGTACGTCTTAGCATTTCTCCATCGCACCATTGAATATCAGCAAAAGTGTCGAATTACGCTATGCACTTGCTGCAAATCTGAATTCTCTGAATGCCTGGCAAGCACTGTTACTCTACTCGACAAGTGCTACGTGTGGGTACCCCCAGGGTGCCAACTCTAAGCAGTGTACTGATAGGCTTGGAGAGAAAGAACAGGGTCCGAGGAAATCCATCCAATTTCCACTAGCACAATCCCACAACACCCACTGAATTGTGGCGACTCAGTTGATTTTGATATAGACCTGAATTCTCCTTGAAGTCGGATGCCCCTACTTCGACACATCACCGACAGCATCGCCTACCCTTGGTTCTGTCGGAGACTGTACCTGCGAAACGTTGCGTGCCTTCTACTGTCATCACAGACCTCGAACCCACTGCAGAACCTGCCCCCCGTATCTTGCGATAGGTTAGCAATGATAACTTGTCCTGTCCTGCAGGAGGTCCTAATGTATAAGGAACGACGACTCTTGGGTTATTTTACAGAGATGCACATTATGTTTGAGCCACACCACCTTAACGTTCATGCTGTCTTTTTCATTTCATTGTGCGCATAGGCTAGATCGGCGTTGAATCCTGCCAAGGCGGTTATGCCCTTCTCGGACCTGACCTGCCCATTTTCGCAACAATAAGAGGTCAAAGTACCTGGTGGGTTAGGTCCTCGGTAGAGAAAGTTAGCAGGGAAACAAGCGACGTACCTTCAACCATAAACAACTTTCAAGAATCCTAAAGCGAAGACCATCGATCACCAACACACTCGCTTCGGCGTGTATTCGATACATCTGGTTCAAGATAGTCGTGGTTACCGTCGTGTCACATAGCCTCTCAGCAGCTTTCCCAACAATAATGAACTTGGATGACATGACATATTCATAGGCTGCTCCGACTTGCCGTGTTCTATAATTGTTGGTCACCTCAACGGTAGCATCACGACGGCACTGCTTCTCGCGTTTGGCTGGTTTATTATTCACCATCGATGAGGACCGTTTTGCCGCCACCCAGTGACTCTTCGAAGGTCCTGCGAGAACAAAAACCTTGGTGATGGTGACGCACATGGTCTCATGCTGTATGAACACGTGGTGAAAGAAAAAAAAAAGATTGAAGGATTCCGTCATTGTTCCCGGTAGATGGCCAGGGTGGCCACCCAGTAACTTGCTGTGGAGGTCAAAATGGAGAGTAAGCCTGAGCCGAATATTTGGGCCATCAGAAGACGTCAGCCTTTCCAATTCCTCAAGTCTCTAAATTGTCAGACATAGTATTCCAACACGATGAATCCTCTAGAGTCTACAGCCGATGACGGTCAAGTAACACACCTGTGCGTTAGTTACAGACAGTGCAAAATGGAAAAACCTTGTTCCGTTGGTGCGGATGGATCCAAGTCCAACACTTGGAGGGAAGTGGCAAAGGTGAGGAGGTCGGCTGCAGGATTCTGAGAGGCTGGCAGGGGAAGGCGAGCAATGGCTGTGAAGCCAGGAGTGACAAGCCGGAGGCGATGCCGAGCCCAAGGCTTTTTATGTGCCATCGCGGCAAGGGAACCACCATACTAGTACTTGCATCGTGTCCCCATTCTGATAAGTACTTGTGCTGTGTTGCAGTCTCGACTAGGCTGGCAGTTCAAGAGCCCTGTGCCTGGTTCTACGGTTGTGCCTTGATAGAGGATTTACTTTAATAACCATGCTCTTGTATGCGCGGGAAGTTTGCACGAATGGCCCGCGAGGCGGATTGCGGTATGTACGACCATTGGCTCGGTTGTGGGCTCGGGGATTGGCACCTGACCTGTGATTTGAACCCAAGTCCGGATCATACTACTAGGCTGGGTCGTATGAAGGCACAATTTCGAGAAGCTCGTGCCCTGGCTAGCTCAGGGGTTTGTCTTGGCAGCTGGTGTCTGGAAGTGTACGCTGGGTGTGGTGAAGCGGAAGACAAGTATGTACAGTCGGACCCGGAAGTAGTAGAATATCAAAAGTGGCGTGATGCAAGCCTCAGCTGGCCACAGGCCAAGGTACCGATAGGCCAGCTGGAACCGCTAAGACGCACTGGGGCAAAGAACACCTTTCGGCGGCCCATCTGGAAAAACGGACTCGTCCCGTTTCCCATGATCGGGTGAAGACGGTGAATCCGTAGATGAAGTGATAAATGCCGATTGGCTGGGAAGTGATTTCATGTCTATCTGCACTGCAACAAGAAGAGCTCTCATTTGATTGCCAGAGCACAGCCCGGTGAGACGTTGAGGAGGGTTCAACTTCTGGCAGGCGAATGACTGATTGGCAACGTTGGCACTGCCCCAGACCCGACAAAAGGTCCCATGATGGTCGCCCTTCCTCACGTCGGTCAATTGGCGTGAGTATCTCCAAGTGCGATGGGACCTCCTCCTGGTCTTTCCAGCCATCCTACCACTGGTATGTGCACGAAAGTCGATATGTGGGTCTGTGATTCTGTGCAGTCGAATGTAAACGCTCAGAACGTGTCACTGGGCTGGAGGGACAGCGCCCGTCATGATCGAGTGCCTTGCCAAGCCATCAAATAAACGACCCAATTGGAACCAACGAGTCTACTCGGTCCGTTTACACGACCCTGTCACTGGATTCCGTGAGTTTGTTTCCCTTCCCAGGTACATACCCACTACATATAAAAGCAAGACTGCTTGGTTGTCATCCTTCAAACAGGTCTTCTTCTCCAACTGCCAAAATGTTCCGTCTTCTTGGTGTCGCGTCGTTGCTCCTCTCTTCGCAGCTTGCTTTTGTCGCTGCTGACGACTCGCGTTTCCACAAACCCAAGACGAGCGTTGTTCTCGTGGGGCTCCTGGGCCGCGATTCTACGCACGTGTCGAGACAATCCGGGTGTCCTTCCGGGTACAGTGAGTCGCGATATACAGCGCGAACCGTCCCCAGGTTGTACTCACTCTATTTGTAGAGGTATGCGCCAGCTACCCCGACTCTTGTGCCCTAGTCGGCGACTTCTGTGTACGTGTCTAGTGGCCGCTGCTGAATTGACGCGTGCTGATGCGCTTGAACGTCTCTTAGTGCGATGCGAACTTCAGCTGTCCCACTGGCACTACCTGCTGCCTCAATGACAGTGGATGCTGCGACTCTGGTTACCACTGTTGCAATGACGAGTTTGGTGGATGTAAGTACTTTGATCGTGGCAGATCATTTATCGTGTTTACTCACATCCTGCCTTCAGGCTGCTCTAATAGCTCCACTTGCACGGTTGGCGCAGATACTTGCACACCAGGTAGTTCTGGCGGTAGTGGATCTAGCGGTGGCTCAGGTGGTGGTGGGTCCTCTCCAAGTATTGGGGTTCCCTCGTCGACGCCTGTTGCCCATCCATCAGTTACTACATCATCTAAAGCGGCTTCCTCCACTACCTCCGTGGTTGTTGTAGCCACCTCTGCAAGTGGCTCGGGTGGATCGTCTTCAGGTGGAACTTCCTCGGGTGGTAGTTCTTCGGGCGGTAGCTCCTCAGGCGGTAGCTCCTCCAGCGGAGGGTTAACTCCTGGCAAGAGCGGTGCATCTCATAACATCGCTGGGTTGTCTACTTGGCATGCCACTGGTCTTGCAGTGATCATTGGCGCGCCTCTCTTTGGTGCTCTGCTTTAAGCATACCCGAACAGTCAAAATGGATCCTTCCTTCGAACTTTTACTTTCGATAGTTCTGGATGCTTTTTTTTTTTGCATAATATCCGTGTGTAGGTACTAGACACACTTAGTTGATTTATGATTATGATCCACGACGTCGGACATCTTCTGCGAAGCATCGAGACTGGGGGAATATAAAAAAATCTTTAGTTTCAAGGGGAATTGTCCTGAATTGACATAACTTGTGCCCCTCCAACATGGCCGACGACTTGCGCACCGTAATCAGCGCTCGCAGTTGGTACTACTATAACTTCATTAGATGTCAACTCTGCATTGGAGACCAAAGATCCATTTGATCAATTCGACTAGATGGAAACCAGTTAGAACTGTCACGGAGGCGAGGAACGTAATTATGGATTCCAGGAACGCTCGAGAACAGCCAAGTCACACAACGCCACTTACAAGTAAGTATCCTGCCGCTGCCTCTTTGTTTCTTGCACAGGACAGCACGTACTAACTGACTTGAAGTTGATACAACTAGTAATGGAAGTAAAAACGAATCTTCTGAGTCGAACGCCTACGTCAAGGTATTTCCTCGTTGGGCCTCACAAACGCCATCACCGCACGGGATGCCCATGCGCTGGTAAAAATGGTACAGTTTGTATTGGGCAAATGCGCACGGTGTTGATAAAGCCCACGATGAAGACGGCGACCTGCTAGGTACATCACGACGGCTGCAGTACGTTGCCAGGGGGTTAGTAAGAATATTCATTCAATGCTACAGACAGACAGACCTGATAGCTATGGGCCGCCAAAGCAGGACCATCGCGCCCTATTTCCCAACTGCCCATGGCCCCCACTGAATATTACTGGGCTGTCATCGGAGGTGTTAACGGTGGTGCTGTGTATAATGCAGATGAGTGGTAAGTGCCCCATCCTCGAGCAATCTCTTACTGACTTGAACACTAGCCCATTCATCGCATGTGGCCGTAGGACGCCTCCATTACCACTAGCAATTCAATGTACGTCGGAAAATGAGGCGAGCCAAGTTGTCAGGACCCTTCAAACTATAGTGAATTCACTACCGCATGACGCTGACCATACTCAACTCCTTGCGGCATTCGACGTGCCAGCTGTGCGAACGCTACTTGAAGATGAAGCAGGCTTTCATGCAGTTGTCATTGGCTCACCCCCTGGTATCCATCGTACAGCGTAAGTTATTGACTTTAATATATGGTTTACAGCTTATTGTTGTTCAGTAAGAGTGCCCGCCGTGCAGAGGGGACATTCAAGTATCCTATATGCAGGCACACATCCTCGTTCTGGATCGCGTTGGCATTCTTAGTAGTCAAAGGCCTCCCGCAAAACATGCCACCCTTAGAGACCATTGCAAATGTCCCAGAGAACACCGTCGACACTTCATATGAACGGCTTCATGATTCATTAGGGATTTCACCACGTTCATCTCAAACAGCCTCAGCGCTTAGACTATCTCATTCGACTTCATCTACTCCGGCATCTATATCTCATGCCTCCGCCCCCCTTTCTCAGTTTTTGTCCGTTCTTCCCTCAATCCCTAGCCCTTCCTCTGGGCCAGAAATACTAACAAGTCAGCCGGACCTTTCACCCATCATCTATAGTCACGTTCGCAATCTGCGTGGCATAATTTCCAGTCACCACTATCCAATGTCTACCACAAATGAACAGAATATGGGTCGCCAACTTGGTACTCTGGCTTCTCACTATTTGGCATCTCATGGGTACAGTGCTGAGGACATCAGTGCTATTGTTGAGGCATACAGATGTGTGGGTTCAAATGATCAGCTTGTCATGTTCCTTGCAAGGAGGGGTATGGCTGTCAGTGAAGCGAGATTTTTGCTGGTACTAATAGACCTACGTGATAGTACATGTGATACGTGTGATACATATGATATGTGTGTAGATGAAACTATGTAGCATGGACTAACATGATTTGTCTCAAGATATTTGGGACCTGCGAATTTGATGTTTCGACTTGCAATATTGCGTATCTGACATTGGGTATTTCAACTAATGGGTTTGCTATTTCGACTTACACAGAAACTTGGCCTGAGCGGTACTGCGTGGCATGTTCGAACAACCTCCCTGGTCCCTTCTATACTGAGCCCTCCCCATTCCTCTGACTATGTCAACACCTAGTGATGTGTTTCCCTCGCAACCTGAGCGGCGTATGGGTTCTTTGGATCTTTAGCGTAGGCCTCAGCTGCGGCACCGAAAATCATATGGGTCAGTCAATGCAAAGGATACCATATATGCAACAAGCGATAAACGCACAGCGGACGCCCATTTCTTGCATGGTAGACACGAGGTAGAAGGTTATTCCAGAAGCGGCGATGAAGGGAGCCATGGGCCGCAAAACCTGGGATGTGGTGCGGTGTATACGTTTCACAGTTTATTCATCGGACAAGGAAAAAGCCCAGGCGGAAGACAAGGAGAGACAACATGAGCTTGGATGAGAGGGCATGGATGAGATACACGTACAGGCGTGGGCCACTTGCGCAAACCAAAGAAAGCCATCTCAACTACCAATGGACTGTTGAAGTATTGAGCGTTTTTATGAAAATGCAAGCAACTCACGGTCCGAAGGGCACTCACAAAAGAGAATGTTTAAGGGAAGTTGTTCAGCAGCACCTCAATACGGAGACAAACGGGAAGACATGATTACATAATGACGGGGCCGGCCAATCTACTCGCATAAAATCCACATGACTATGTTGACGCATCATAGCATCTTCAATATCGCCACTCGCAAGGGAGAAGATTGTGAAACAATATTACAAAAAAAAAGAGCGAGATACTAGTTTCATACAATCATGGTGCATGATCTACAATTCAGAAGGAAGCTCCAAGATACACGAACCTCAAGAAAAGCAAAAATAAACGAAACTCAGACCGAGAGAAAAGGTCAGAATCAGTGATGAACGAATACGTGGCAGATGAACCAGCTTCCCCTCCTCCATATCAGTGTGCACGGGCTGATATGGATATAAGCCACAGCGATATCTGAATAGAACGGGACTAACCGACGCAATGAGATTCTGCCCTGTAACATCGTGAAGACCGCGAACGTTCTCCTCTGTCCTATCTAGCTTAGCATGACCAGAAGTTGCATCAGGATGCTCTGAGGTGCCGTTTTCTTTGGACTGAAATGACTCTAAGCTGTTGTTTTTGTCATCACAAAGTATATGACCGACCTCTGCATCGTCACCATCCATCCCAATGTTATCTCTATTCGAGAAGCCACTTTGATGCAATTCGAGAGTGTTCTGGGTATCCACAGGGTCCAAGATATGTCCAGTTATAATATGCTTTTCCGGATGCTCCTCGTTAATATGCTGTGTCTGGATTGTGAGTATGCTTCTTCGACGAAGACTTCTACAAACCTCAAGTAGAGCGTCGGATGTTCTCATTCTAGCGCCACAGGTTGTGCATGGAGGATGTTCCGTAGCACGATGCAGCTCCAAACTGTCCTCGGAAATCATCGCACCATCGCAGTCCCAACACACCACAATTGGATGTTGGTCATCTGTATGCTATATGACAGAAGGTATTGTGTCAACACGTTTCCGTCGAGTTAAAGTGCAGAACATACTTGGTAGAGCTCAGACTCGTGAGTGAATGATTGACCACACTTACGGCACGTCGGGTGAGTCTCGATATGATCTTGGAGTATGAAATCAGAGCAGAACTGTAAGTTACACTTATCACAAGTTATCGAGATCCTCTCTGTCAAGTGTTGCTGGAGGGATGCTTCATCTTCGAACTGACCATAGCAAAACTGGCAGTGAATTGGGATCTCCCTCTTTCGGGACGAATTACATTCATGAACTTGACGACCCTCTTCAGAATCAAAGACCCATTGACAGGATGGACAAGTATGTACAGCCTGATGTTCATCTGGACTGACACAGTTCGGACCAGAATAAACATCAGGCATAACATAGCAGTTGGCTGGTTCATTTTCGGGAATTCTGCAGGCTGGGGATGTCGTCGACACTTGGGAATAATATATATAAAGTGGCTACGTACCATTAGACACCGTAGGAGAGGCTTCATGAGCGTAAGAGATATCACCAGACAGCTCAAGGTTCGTCTCCATAGTCACCCGCAATTCCGAGGCCGATCGAGACTCCAGCTGGCCTGCATCAGAGTCAGTCGACGAATCGGATTGATGTAACATGAAGGGTGAGGGCAATGACAAAGCGTCAGTCACAGACAAACTAGAACTACCAGAAGCCGAATGACACATGGGAACTTGGTTCGTGAGTGCGGGTAATGATTGCACCCGGTGAAGGGAGCGAGGCTCTAATCTGTAGTCACTGGGTGGCTTGGATCCTGATGATACGCAGGATGAATTAGAGGCCGAGGCCGAAGAGGAAGCACCAGCTTCAGACGAGCTACAGGAAGAGGAATGCTCCTCGGAATCATGATGGGAAAGTGCAACGGGCAAGGCATATTGTCTGATCGCCAACAAATCTGCGGGATTATATGCTTGCTGGTATGAGTCTCGCTCGTGAATGGGATGTTGAGTGAGTTCGTGCTGATACCGCAGGGCATCAGTAAGGAATTGACAAGTACAATAATGGCAACGGAGGGGATGTTTTGCGGCTTGGTGGGAATCCAGGGCTGCGATACTTTTGAACGTGCGAGTGCAGTGGCCACATTTGACTTTGACTTTATGCGCCTTCTGTTGGTGTCGTGTCAATCGTCCAAGAGAGCGCAATGCGACATTGCATTTATCGCATTTGTACACAGGTTGGGAAGGGTTCTGCACTGCACTCTGTGGCGGGTGTTTGGCCATCCGATGGCTTCGAGCCGCTTCCCCTGAAGCAAATGACTTGCCACATACGAAGCACCGCTGTGGGTGTTCGGCAGCTTTGTGCGCACGCAGAGTCTTCTTACTAGTGAATTTCTTATTGCAATAACGGCAAAGTCGGATGCGTGGGTGTTTGGCCTTTTTGTGCTGTGTAGGATGGAGGTCGGTAGGTCAGTACCATTCAGGAGGAGCGACCGCCTGCAACGGGGGCGCAAATGGGAACTGACGCTACGCAAGGCATTCTTATCCGCGAAAGATTTACCACAAGTCTTGCAGGTAAACATGTGAATTCTTCGACGTACAATCAAGGTGGTCTGTGTTAAGAGCGATGGATGGTGTTGGTGAACAGTGTCGTGGAGAATGCAGGTGCTGCCAGAGCAGGACCAGCATGCAATCGTGCGGCCAAACACATGCTGGGCCTCGGTGCTTCCATGTGAATGAGAAGGACGCACAGCAGACAAAGAGCAGGGTATTAGTGTGGGAAAATTGCAATGGAGGCTCAACCTTACTATGCAACTTGTAGTAACCAATATGCAAAGCCTGCGAAGCATGTCAAGCATGTTGCTTTGCATACTTAGCAGGCTTTGTGCGTTGCCCACCTCCTGCTGTTGTCCCGCTTGTTCAATTGCATCTTTGAGGCCGTCATGGTAAGTACCGCACTTTCAGTCAGTTCTATATGATGATTAAACCATCTTCAGCCCCATAACCCATCGCGGCGTGCAACGGTCAGGGATGTTGGTGAAGATTTTCCGATTACTGGGCTTCGTACCCTCGACAGTGATGAAGAAATCATACTGGAAGAGATCTACCCGAACGTGAACGTTTGAACCTCCGCACCTTGTTGGGCCTCATTCGACGCCGACAACAACGACAATGCTCCCCTAAGTCGCCAATCATCTCTTCCTGCACACTTCCCATTCAGTCGTGCTCGTTCAGAACCAGTCAAGCACAGTTCGTCCTCCAACTCCACTATCATCTGGCTCGACCGCGTCGTGTGGGGCAGCGCTGGTCATGGAGCTGGTCCTGGTGGAGAAAAATTCAATATTGGCGGTAAATTCTACACGGTTGGTGGTCCATATCCGTTGTACGCTAACATGCGTCCAGGCGCAGGTCATGCAATTACACAAGCAAACACGTACACTTGCCATGATCTCGCCAGGACGACGATGGAGAAGACATCCCATCCCACCATCATGCATGAAGCTGCGTCAGCCACCCCCCCGTCCTTCACGTTCCCTCGTCGTCATTCGTTCTCCCTTCAACCAGGTCGACGCGACCATGAACAACGTGCCTGTGTAGCCCATTAGGCTATTCCCATTTCCATAGTAAGTCCACAAGAGTATGGCATGCACCATAGCATCTTTACCTTACAATGGTGAAGATTGGGAAAAAATATTACAAAAAAAGAGATACTATTTTCATACATGAACATCAAGAAAAGTAAAAATACACGACACTCAAACAGAAAGTAACGGATAGAATCAGTGTTGGACGAATACGTGGCGGGCGAACCAGTTGCCCCTCCATATCGGTGTGCACAGGCTAATATGGATATAAGCCCCAGCGATATGTCAAATTGCAATGGAGTAGGACTAACCGACACAATACGATTCTGCCCTGTAACATCGTGAAGACCGCGAACGCTCTCCTCTGTATCTAGCTTAGTATGAGTTGCGTCACGATGCTCTGAGGTGCCGTTTTCTTTGGACTAAAATGGCTCTAAGCTGTTGTTTTTGTCATCGTGAAGCACAGGACTGACCTCTGCACCGTCACTACTCATCTCATTGTCATCTCTATTCAAGAAATCACTCTGATGTAACTCGAAGGTGTTCTGGGTATCCACAGGGTCCAAGAGGTGTTCAATCATAGTGTGCATTCCCGGATGCTCCTCATTAATATGCTGTGTCTGGACTGTGAGCATGCTTCTTCGACGAAAACTTCTACAAACCTCAAGTAGAGCGTCGGATGATATCATTCTAGCGCCACAGATTGTGCACGGAGGATGTTCCGTAGCGCAATGTAGCTCCAAACTGTCCTCGGAAATTATCGCACCATCGCAGTCCCAACACACCACAATTGGATGTTGGTCCTCTATATGCTATATGGCAGAAGGTATCGTGTCAACACATTTCCGTCGAGTTGAGATGTAGAACATACTTGGTAGAGCTCAGACTCGTGAGTGAATGATTGACCACACTTACGGCACGTCGGGTGAGTCTCGATATGATCTTGGAGTATGAAATCAGAGCAGAACTGTAAGTTACACTTATCACAAGTTATCGAGATCCTCTCTGTCAAGTGTTGCTGGAGGGATGCTTCATCTTCGAACTGACTGTAGCAAAACCGGCAGTGAATTGGGATCTCCCTCTTTCGGGACGAGTTGCATTCATGGATTTGACGATCCTCTTCAGATTCAAAAATGCATCGACAGGACGGACAAGTATGTACAGCCTGATGTTCATCCGGGCTGACACAGTTCGGACCAGAGTGAACATCAGGCATGTCATAGTGGTTGTCTGGTTCATTTTCGGGAATTCTGCAGGCTGGGGATGTCGTCAATACTTAGGAATAATGTATAAAGCGGCTACATACCATTAGACACCGCAGGGGAGATATCCTCAGACAGCTCAAGGTTCTTCTCTACAGCTACCCGCGATTCCGAAGCCGATCGAGACTCCAACCAGCCTGCATCAGAGTCGGTCGACGAATCGGATTGATGAAGCGTGAAGGGTGAGGATAACGATGAAGCATCACCCACAGACAAACTAGAACTACCAGAAGCCGAACGACACATGGGAACTTGGTTCGCGAATGCGGGTAGGGAGTGGCTAGCTTCCTTGTGTCGTGATGGTGACTCCGAATTAAGTTGGCATTTGTGAGTGAGGTATTCGTGTTGATCTCGGAGGAAAACAACAGCGAAGTAAAGGCCGCAGTAACGGCAATAGAAGTCGTGCCCATCCCTCTTGTGCTGCTCCAGTGCCTCCAATGTGTAGAAAGCCCAGTCACAAGAGTCGCAATGGTGAGTGAGGTGTCCTGTTTGGTGTTGATCTCGCTCTTCGATTGATTGGAAAATGTTTTCACAGTGGTCACATTTGAATGAGCGATGTATATCCCGGTTATGTGCAGCCAGTAGTTCGGTTGAAGGGAAGATGTTGTCGCATTGCTCGCATTCGTGTGTAGAGGGATGTTTTGCCACTTCATGTTGATTCCTACCTTCAAGGTATTTGAATCTGTGATCGCAGTGGTTACATTTGAATTTGATGTGTACTTCCTGTTGGTGTCGTGCCAACCGTTCAGGGGAACGCAGTGCGACGTTACATTGATCGCACTTGTACTCGACTCGGAGGTCGTCGACAGCGCCAGCCCTTGGTAGATCGTTCAGACTGTCATAGACAGCAGAAGTGGTGTTACGAGCGCGGGAGGCCTCCTCAGACAACCAAACGTCTGTCATCGACATCCAAGATTTCGTATCTGCGCGAGACTCTAATCCGGGTAGATTAGATCCTGATGATACGCAGGACGATTTGGAGGACGAGGCCGATGGGGAAGCACCAGCCGCAGACAGGCTACAGAAAGGGGGATGCTCCTCGGAACCATGAAGGGTAAATGCAACGGGCAACGCATATCGTTTTATGGCCAATGATCCTGTGGGATTATATGCTTGTCGGTATAAGTCTCGCTTGTGAATGGGATGTTGGGTGAGTTCGTGCTGATACCGTAGAGCATCAGTAGGGAATTAATAATGGCAACAGAGGATGTGTGTGTCCCTCTTGTGCTGCTCCAGCGTCTCCAGCGTAGCGAAGACCCAATCACAAGAATCACAAGGGTGCGTAGGATGTTTTTGGGCTCGGTGGGCATCCCGGGCTGCGATGTTTTTGAACATACGAGGGCAGTGATCACATTTGACTTTGTTATGCACCTCCTGTTGGTGGCGTGCCAACCGTTCAAGAGAGCGCAATGCTACATTACATTTATCGCATTTGTACTCAGGTTGGGGTGGGTTCTGCACTGCACTGATGGGGAATTGGACTGAGCTAGTGACATCGTTTCTCTGTGGCGGATGTTTGGCCCTCCGATGGCTCTGAACCGCTTCCTGCGAGGCAAACGACTTGCTACATACGACACACCGTTGTTGGTGTTCTGCAGCTTTGTGCGTGCGCAGAGCCTTCTTAGTAGTGAACTCCTTATTGCACTGAAGGCAACGTCGGACGGGTGGATGTGTGGCCTTTTTGTGCTGTGTAGGATGGAGATCGGTAGGTCAGTGCTATTCAGGAGGAAGGGCCGCCTGAAACGGGAGCGGATATGGGAACTGACGCTACGCAAAGCCTTCTTATCAGTAAAAGATTCACCGCAAGTCTGGCAGGTAGACATGTGTCTTCGACCTAGTCTGCGTTAAGAGCGATGGATGGTACTGGTGAACAAGTGTCGTGGAGAATGCAGGTGCTAAGCAAGACCAGCTGGCTGCAACAGTGCAAGCATGCCAAACACGTGCTGGGCCATGTGAATGAGAAGAACGGGGCAAACCTGGGCAGGACCTACAATGAATTACATATAGCATTCTGGGAAGGACTGGCCCTAGAATCATACAACAAGTTCTGGTCAGGCAACAATGCTGGAATGTTCGGAAATTCAAATATGTTTGAACGTACAATTATTTCACTGACTGGCGGAACATGGGGGGCACGGGCAACCCGCGGGAGCGTGAAGAACAGCAAGCCACGGTCTTTGAGTCACAGTAGAATCGTATTGAAGAATCATTGCTTGGGTCTATCATCAAGTACTAGTCAGAGGGCCATGTCACTGGCATCTGCCTGAGGAATAACTCTGGTTAGGAGGATGGGTCGCTGTGGCTGTGTCTTTTAGTTCCTTCCAACCACGAACACCAGCAATAATGAAGGTCTACTCGCTGTCTATCGCCCATGCACCCCCGTCGTCACCCAGCACGGTCCTCAGTTCTGCAGTCGACCTATCCAGCTTTTCGTTCTACCAACGGGGCTCCGTATCTGAATTCCTGACATTCTTCTCCAAGACAGTCATCGAGAGAACAAGTCAGGGCCAGCGACAGAGCGTACAGGAGAACAATTATACCGCCCATGTATACAACCGTGGTGGAGCAGAGCAACTTGCAGGTCGGTTTGTTGTCCACTTTCTACCTTGTATCTCACCACCTCATACGTGTCGCCCGCAGCCATCATTATCACTGACCAAGAATACCCCGTGCGGCCTGCTTTCTCCCTCCTAACCAAGATCCTGGATGAGTTTTCTGCCAAAGTTCCACAGTCGTCGTACTCCAACCCCGCCTCCATCTCTTTCCCGGATATTCAGACTTACCTAACTAAGTATCAAGATCCACGGCAGGCAGATGCCATTATGAGAGTACAGCAGGAGCTGGACGAGACGAAGATCGTTCTGGTGCGTGCCCTGGATGACCGGCTCCATGATGCACTTATAGTGGCACTCTTTAGCACAAGACCATAGAGTCAGTTCTTCAACGTGGAGAGAAGCTCGACAATCTTGTAGAAAGATCCAACGCATTATCTACTCAGAGTAAGATGTTCTACAAGACCGCCAAGAAGGTCCGTCTATCTTTCTTATATGCATGTAACCGACGCCAACCCTGACATTCATCCAGCAAAACTCGTGCTGTGTCATCATGTAGAATTGCCCTCTGACGTTATACTCACAACGGGTGTGTCCGCGCTGCTGTAGCTCGTGTCTCCACCTGCTTCACGAACCTTGCGTACGCATACGTATCTATGTTTACATTGGGACATCTTCACACACTCCTCGCCTGTGATAATAAACTCCAATGGGACATGGTTCCCAGCCACTTTGAGCATCCAGTAGCGTCCAACCCCCTGTTTGAGCTACCGAAGGATTTTCAAGGGAAGCAGTAGCAGCCACCGAGTTTTGGTCGCTTTCCTCCATAGCAATATCATACGACGATAGAATTTCCAGGCGACGGTTCATTTGAGCGAGATCGTCCATATTCCATACCTGCTGCAGTAATTTGCATGATGCTCGAAAGCAGAGTGAAAGGTTCTTACCTCGACTGGGTTAGCCTTTGCAGTGGCAATGAGGAGTTCGGCAGCTGTTTCTAAATCTTTGAAACCCGACACCGTGGCTTGTAATAGTGTAGTCAATCTGGAAGCATGTTCGTCAGGTAAAGTCAACGACCAAGCTTGATAGCTTACATTTTAGTTTTATCCGCCTTGGCGGATTTTCCTGGTACCAAGGACGGCGAAAGCGAAAGGAATAGTTCTTTCCTGAGGTAATTCTCACTTCCAGAGGAATCCTCCCAAGTTTGGATCGCCCAAGCGACCCATCTTGCAAGGTATTCGTCGTAGGTAGTATCCCTGGGCGAATCTTCGACCTCCATGTTCACCGCGCTCATCTCAGAATCTGGTGGTATCGAACTTCCCAACAATTTGGAAATCGCTCGACTGACAAATACCGGGGGGAAGAATGCGTGGTGGTCCCGAAGTTGGTTGAGTAGCGGACCCCATACGGCGATGGAAGCCGCCGTTGGTAGGTATGGCTCTGGGGGGGCATGTCGTTTCCTGTGGGACATCAGTAAACACCAACCCGACACCAAGTTGCTTACTTTCTCGCCAACGGGACAATTGCACCTGTATCTAGAAGAGCATCGCAAAATACCTCAAGCGCACCCCTATCTCTGGTATAACCTCCATCCTCGCCCGAGTGTTCGTCGACTCCCCATGCGAGAACGTTGGTGAGGTCTACTGACACCCTTGCTTCTGCTATCCATCGTTCAATGTCGCGTATGATGGTGTCTATGTCAGCTTGCTGTCGCTTTCGCAATGACGCATCTCGTGTGACAGTTTTCATTATGACCTTGTACGATTTCAGCAGCGGCGCCACCGGTCGCAACGGCATCGAAGGAGGCAGGGGAGCGGAGGGATTCAAAGTCGGCTGGAAGTAGTTGTGGAAGAGCCAAGCGAGAGACTAAGACGACGGGCAACAAAACTAAATGCAACTGACGGATGAGATATTACATGGGTCACTTTACCTCTCGGGCTGCTTCTCTGAGCAGTTCAAGGCTGGGCAAATCTTCGTGGGTTGCAGCATGTCTGAGTTCGACAAGCCAGGACGGTAGACCGAGCTGCACGGCAATGGAGGCGATGGACCTTGCAAAGGCCCCTACTTGGAGTGGATCAACCAGCCCGTTCACCATGCGAATGATTGCAGACGCATAGGCCTGACGGAGGTTCAAAGATGTGTATGAGGGCTGCTTGGTTGGAGGTGGTACATCCTGGAGCCGTACAACCAGAATTGCTAGAGTGGATTCCAGAGCATGGGGGAGTGCAGTAATAGCTTTCCAGGCAGAAAGCTAGCGAGTAGGGATGATGAGAAGATTAAGCTAGAGACCATGAAACCACGTACCCTGTTGACTGCTTGTATTTTTGCTTCGATATCCTCCTCGTTAGTGAAAATCCACGAGCAAACCTGCTCCAGTTCACCGAGGTGAGCCCACGGAACTCGTCGCGGAAGACGCATGCCTCAATCCTACTTGGATCAATGACAAGTCTTGTCCTCTGGCTCTCTCTCTTCTGGTTGGCTGTCTACGGAGTGAAACACTGGTTCAAGCGCACGAAACCACTCCTGCCATTGTCACAGGGACGCAGACCGATCGTAGAGGTCGAGGTCAAACACCTGCATCTTCGCGTCAAGACTCATGCCTTCAACGGACTCCATGACGGACTATGCAAAGACCTTTCTTCAGAGCAATGTCGTCTCCTGAAGAGAATCCTTCTGCAATTCTATGATTTAGGGTGTGTTATGACCGCCATTGGGATGATTACTGCGCTCGTCTTACTGTGGTGGACGACGGTGGACTCGTTCATGTCCGTGACAAGGACGCTAAGCAGCAGTGCACCCGATCCACTGGTTAGACGAGGTCTCAAACATGACCCCAGTCGGGTTTCCACTCTGGTTGACAATGATGGATTGTCCGTTACTCCCATTGTAAGTCTCATATCCTCCACCTGAGTCCCGCTGCACACTACCATCGGTGTCCTGAACAACCCAGATACCAGGAATAACTGTCCCGCTCAGCCATCTTCCGATTATCCTTCTGGCGCTGTGTGTCTGCCAGATTGTTCACGAGGGTGGACATGCCATAGCTGCGGCCTTGTAAGTTACGAGGAAAGCACTCTAGCATGCGAGTTGACCTGCATATTAGGCGCCGCGTGCCGATTCTCTTCTCAGGCGTTTCCATTACTGTCATTCTCCCTTCGGCTTTTGTTGTTTTCCCAACCGCCCGACTAGAAGGTCTACCCTCGTTCGATTGCTTGCGAATACTAGCCGCTGGTTGTTTCCACAATCTCGTCTTTTGGTGTTTGTTGTATCTTGTCACATGGTCAAAAATAGGCACCATTTTTTCAGGGCTCATGTTCGAGGATATCTCGGGTTTGGGAAGAGTTGTCGTCGAGGTTGATTCTGTCCGTGATGTCTCACGTATATTCCCCTTGCCTGAATTAAGGTCCGACAGAGCTCCCCTCTGCAACATCATATACCCTCTGGTGCGATCGTTACGAGGTTGGACGACACGTTTCTGAACAATATTGGAAACGGACCCACGGGCCATGCTTGGGATGACTTTTTGCTAGCCCCAGTCGCTCCTATGGTCAATCAAGGCTGGTGTCTGAACAATTCAGTGTTGGAAAATGTCTCCAGTCAGCCATAATCCCCATTCATGCATGTGCTCCCTCATATGTTTTATTTTTCAGCTTCAGTTCAATGTCCCTTCATAAATGGGCACTTCTGCTTTACATTGGTGGAGCGGCCTAGCGATTTGTATAGCTTAGATCCAGTCCCAATCCTCACAGGAAGTCCCACTCGCTGTAATGCCTCAGTGGGATGTATACCGTCTTCTTCTTGCATAGCACTGCAGCGCGGCCAGCAGCTGGTGCGAATCACGTTACTGAACCTTTCGGATGGCGCAGAGGAAGTTGTACTTTGGAATGGGCCTCGGGAAGAGATCTGGGAACAAGGTGCGCAACATAGCGGATATAAGCTGGTTCGTGGCGAACGTTCCATCCTGCTTTAGTTCAAGTTGGCACACTTAAGTCACGCATTCCACTCATATCCAGCAAGCACTTGTCTTACGCTCTTGACTTCTTAGAGTGAGTTTTCTCTGCTAATTGTATGGATGACCGCTCATGATGATCAAGGTACTTAAAACTGATTAATCTTTCACTCTATCTCGTGAATACGCTTCCAGTGCCAGCCTTGGATGGTTTTCATTTTCTTGCTGTCCTGCTAGACCTCACATTTTACCAGACCCGTGGATCCAACATAGATCTAGAGGTTCTAGGCGACAATATCAGGCATGGTACACCTCTCCAAAGAATCATCAAGGCGACTCTGAGTATGAGCACCATGGTCTCAATTGCACTATGTATATTGTTAGGAGCAATTAAGCATGTGTTGCACTGACTTGTTCATTTGCCTCAGGTGGCCCATGTCGTAGCGTATTCGAGACCATGTCCTGGAGTCTCATGCTGTGTGGTGAAGCTCGTACATACAATTGGCATATGGCATGTTCAAGTGCATATCGAAGATGTTCGGGAGTTCCCTAGCCCCCTCGTCACTCCTCATCGAATATTAAGATAAGAAGAGAGTAGCGTCTACTTCTTCTTTGCCTTCGTGTCGATGTCCACCACGGACAACCCTGGTAAAGTTAATGTTGAACCAATGCGCACTTCCCAATCTAACAAGAATTGTACCTGGAGGCAAGCTCTGCCTGAGCTTCTCGGCCTTTTCTGCGTCATCGACTGACAGTGTGTAGAGATATCGTGAACACCGGACTTTGAACTTGGTCACGGCCTTCCCAGTAGAAGTTTTGGCGGCCACCTTTTTTATCCGGGCCTCTGTAGCGATTGCAATGTTCCATGCGAATATATAAGTTAGTAATCGAGGATTCGTCTCCGTTAATAAGAGCTGAAGCTGTGACAAGTTCAAACTCACGCGTAGCGTCCTTCCGCCTCGCAATCTCGATGAATTGTTTGATATCCCGGATTTCCTTAGGCTGGGTGAAAGGCCATCAGGATAATTGTTCCATCTAGTGGGGGTAGATAATGTGCCTACCATGACGAACAACGAATACAACGAATGTCTTGAACCTTCGGACTATTACCACAAGTCGACAGTCGAAGCTCAGTGTTGTGGCTGAACTTTAGTTTGGCAGTTTTACGGAAAATGCCGAACCGAACTCGAGCAGCCAATGGTAGACGATTGCCCATCAAGAAATACATACAACACTATGAATACACACAAAGCTCTTGCAAGTGGCAATATACAATGTCCAGGAAAGAAAAAGGAAGAATGAAAATCATGCCTATCCTTTATACTTCTTGGGAGAGCCCACCGACGAAGCTGCTGAGCTAACTACAGTATTACTTGAATCACTGATGACTGACATCGGTCGACTGATACGACTTCGGAGTCGTTCCACCTCACGTTCCAGTCTGGAAGTACTGAAATCAGATTTTTGAAGGACATGCTCCGCAAATCAACTCACGTTAGATTAGCTTGCTTTGATTCCTTAGCTTCACGGTCCAGCCTTCGATTTGCAAGTTCCAGTTGATTCGTGTTAGATTGCTGCAGTTGCATAAGTGTGGCGAGCGCCGGACTTCAGCCGATATACATACCACCTTGTCTAGTTTTTCCCGAAGAGCTTGTACTTGAGCATTGGCAGCCTTCTTATCGTCCTCCAGCTTCGCGCGCTGACGCTCGCTCTCTGAAAGCTGTAATTGGAGATCTCTGGCTGCCTTGTCCGGAGAGCGGAGTTGGGTCGAATGTCTTTTATCTGTGGATGCTTGGTTCAACTGTTTCGTGAGTTCTTCGATGCGAGCCTCAAGTTGGCGAACAGTTGCAGAGGGTTGAGGGAGATTCGCATAGGACTTTGTCTCCAAATCTATAATCCGAACATTGAGTTCCTTTAGTTGTTTTTCGAGCTTAGCCTATAAAAGATAGCATATTCTGAGGAAAGGCCCCGGGAAACAATTTATTACTTACATTCTTCCTCTCTAGCTCGGTATTCTCCCGACGAATTTGGTCGAGTTCGAGCTGGCTTTCTGCTGCATGTGTCTCGGCTTTCTTCATGCGCTCAAAGGTCATTGCGACCCGATCTTCCTGTTCTTCTAGTGAGCGTTCCAAGTCTTGTTTCTCTAATTGTAGTTTCTGTAGCTCTCTGTCAGATGTCATCTTGGTCGCATCCGCATGATCTAGTTTGATTCCTTCCAGCTCGGCCTGTAGAGAACGGCGAGCCTTCTGCAGCATGGCACGGTCTGCTTCTGCATCATTGAGTACACCCCGAAGTTCCCGAACTTGGGAATGCAGAGCCACGATTTGCGCCTGCTGATCAGATTGTGTGGCAGTAGAAGTTTCGTAGGCTTTTGTAAGGTCCACGATCTTTGTCTCCAGGCGATCCTTCTCCCGTTTCCAGGAACCACCATGGTATACCTCTTCGTCGAATCGTAGTTGAAGCTCGTCATAATCAGAGTGGATTTTGCGGTTTTCCTCGCGAAGCCTGCTCATGGTATCCCGTTGTGATTGCAACTCTGAAACAATGTGAAACAATGCCTCAGGATGGCTGTAAAGTGTTGATACACACCTTCACTAAGTTGAGCGAGTTCGGCTTTAGGGAAAAAGCTGTGAATGGCAGGTGCGAGTGTCTTCAAAAGGCTTACCTTGGTATTTCTTCCGGGTCTGGTCGCCAGCAAAGTCGCGCTCCGCAAGGTCCTTCTTATGTTGCTCGCGCTCCTCCTGGAGCTGTTGTACGAGCCTATGCCTATGGATACCAAGCTCGGAAGATTCCCGCTCTTCCTCTTCTATTATATGCTCTAGTTCTCTAAGTTTCCGTTCGGTGGCATGAAGTTTCTCTTCGACTGCTTTCTTTTCCACTGTAAGGTTGTTGTGTACCCTCTCCAGGTCAGTAAATGCACGTCGAGCTATGAGACGGTTAGATGGTGACAGACGAATAACGCCTCGAGCACCTACCAAAAGCCTCAGCATTCTCCGTGTTTTCCCTTGCAGTTTCAGAATCCTGGAGCTTGTCTGAGATGATCTGCAACTTCTGCCTGTAGGATTCGACTACTTCTTGTAACTCTAAGATCGTCTGTCAGCCCATGTTATAAGTCATCGTGTTGGCATATGTCATACCCGTCTGCCTAGCAAGGGAAGCAGAGGAACTGATCTGAAGCTCTTGCAGCTGTATTTTGAGTTGTGCATGTGTGCCTGTAGATCGCTAAGCATTTTTGTCTTGGCTCGGAATGGAACCGACGAACTTAGTGCTCCGGCTTTTGCAGCAATCTCAGCATCAAGTCTACTTTGCACATCGGCTATCTCGGTCTCAACTTTTTTCTTGGACTGTGAAACATCTCTGAGCCGTCTTCGGACCTCTTCTAGTTCTGCCTCAGAATTCCGTTGTTGAGCAAGCTGTAAAATTGAAAGGTCGGTCAACCACGGTTAAGCAATCTATATTCGGAACGTACCAGTGCTTTCCGAGAGTCTTGGGCGTCGATGTCTTCAGCAAGTTTGGCAAGCTCATTTTCAAGGGTTGCCTTGGCACGTTGTGCCACAGCAAGCTGATCTTGGGCTAAGTCCAACTCACCCTTCAGGCTACTGAGCTCGGACTGTAAGCGGCGACAGTTAGAATCAGCAATCTCTCGGGCTTTATGCTCCGATTCTAGTGCAGCGAGAGCCCTGAGAGCCTTGTCTTCGTTTATCTTCGCAGTTTTCTCGATTGCTCGAAGTTCAACTTGTTCCATTTTAGTTTCGCGCACGTAATCCTCGGCTTCTCGCGTCAACGTCAGTTTTGCCTTCTCGAGGGAACGAATGTAGACGGCATTCTTCTGCAGCTCTTCCTGAGCCTCCTTGAGTTGCTGGTCCGTAACTTTCTTCGCCTTCTCCAGTACGTGCACGTGCTCGACGATGGTCTTCTCCTGTCTGGACTCCAGCTGCTTAATCTCCCATTCTCGAGTAGAAAGATCGGCAAGGGCCTTCTTCAATGCCGCATCGAGCTTGCCTAACCGATCCTTGTCAAGAGTAAGTTCCCGCTTCTGGTTTGTAACGGCCTGCTGCAATTGTTTGCATTTGGTAGACTCCGCTTCGAGTTGTTTACGAGTTCCTTCGAACTGCCGTTCACGGGCGCGTGAATCCCTCTCAAGCTGTAATGCAGCATCCTCGATCTCGTTGTACTTGCTTTGAGCCGAGACAAGCTGCCTCTCCAAAGTCTAGATTAATATAAGTGAAGGGACTTGTGGGCGACGCAACAGAACCACGTACTTCCTTCGCCCTAACCGCTTCGGCCAGTTGCCCATCCGTGTCGATCTGGCGTGAGCGAAGAGCTTGCAGTTCAGACTCCAGGTTTCTCTTGGCTTTCTCCAGTGACGCGACAGCAGACTCAGCTTTAGCAGAGTTCTCTTTGGAAATTCGCTCCCGCTCCAGCAAAGAGGAATAGGTGACCTCCAATTGGGCGTACTGTCCACTCAGCTTCTCAACCTCGAGGCTAAGCCGGCTTTCTTTTTCGAGAGCAGTTTCACGGAGGATCTTCAATTGACGCTGTAATTCTGTGACTTGGCTACGAAGGTCGATTAGTTCTTCCTCCAAGCTTTTTTCTACCTCGCGGCGACGTGTCTCTTCGGTCGTCTTGGTTTCCATGAGGGCACGGAGATCGTCTAATTCCGCTTGTAGCTTGACCTTAGCAGCGAAGGTACGTTCCGTGTCAGCTTTTGAAGCACTTAGTTCTGCTTGATGCTTCTCTGCCAGTGCACGGAGTTCAATGAGGTCTTTTTGAAGCTGTGAACGTTCTCGTTTAGACGCTGCAACTTCGGAGGAGATCTTAGCGATGTTGTCCTCCTTTCGTTGAATGATCGAGGAATATTCTGTAGCTGTACGAGTCAATTCGGCCAGTTGATCCTTCGTGTGCCTTGCACTCCTCTCGAGTTGTTCGAGCTTTCCATTCAGGAGTTCGCTGCATTAGGAGTCACAAAAAATGACCACTTATGTTAGACGGGATACGCACGTTGTACGAAGTTCAGCTGTAAGCTTGGCCTGCAAGTCGTTTGTCGATGCCTCGGCACGTTCCTTGAGGCGAATGAGATCTTCCTCGCGCTGAGACAACAAAGTTGTGAATTCCTCGTTCAGCTTCTGCAGTTCATCCCTCTCCCCCTGCATCTGGTGCATGCTCCGTTCCATCGTGGAAAGGAGATCCGTAAATTCTGCTTCCTGGCCCCTCCATCCGTTCTCTTCGCTTTCCAAGCGGACGAGGTGCTCTGCGGCTTGATCGAATGCCTGCTGTAGTTTTTCGTGCTTTTCATTACTTTCCTTCTGTAATTGGCGAGCCCAATCCAGCTGAGTGTCAAGAACATCCAAATCGGCATGCAATGCCGCGATCTCCTCCTCGAGCTCGACCTCGCGCTGTTTGCTCCTCTCCAATAGTGCGTCCTTATCCAAAGCAAGAGCACGCTCGGCCTCCAATTCTTTAACAACCTTTTGTTTCTCCGCTTCCAATGTCATCTGCACGTTTTGCAGGTTCTCCCGTTCCCGTTGGTCACGTTCTGCTCTTTCCTTTGCCAGCTGGAGCTCCACCTCCTTCCGCCGCAATTCCTCGTCATTACGAGTAGCCGTGAGTAGTGGTCGCACCTACAGACCTGTTTGTAATGGAGCGAACCTATCAATAACTTGACATACCTTCGTGTAAAGTTGCCACCAGGGCCAATCCTTCAAGTCCCCGTATATGCGAGCATTGCGCTGAATTGTGCGAATTGCAACCGCACGGTTCAAGATCTTCTTCATTTGCCTTCGCGCCGAGAACTTCCTGGCCACCGCTTGTAGCCTCGAGAAAATGTCGTACAGAAGTGCATCTCTGCGTTCCTCAAGTTCGGCGAGGACACCAGCCTTGAAGAAAATTTTCGAAGTTCCGACTCGGTACAGCTCCGTGTCCAGCTCAAGCGCTTCGACCATCCGCAAGCACGCCTTACGACCATCCATGTAACCTCGCGGTATAATCCCTGGTGTCAGGATTTCGTAGCGTTGACGGAACTCAACGAATGGTAAACGATTCGGATACCCTAGTCTGGCAATCCGTATACCTTCCAGTACACCATTACAACGCAGCTGGTCCAGCACGAGGGGTACATCAATTCGGCCAGGCCTTTTGTTCGCATTAGGAACTATACAGCGAACGAAATGAGGTTGCGTGGCATGCAGCTGAGCCATGAGAAGAGAGAGCTGCTCTCTGTGCCTCTGAGCGACGGTCCTGAAGGCGCCTTTCTTCACGCCCCGCTTCTTTCCCATCGCATAGCCAATACTAGAAGATGGCAGGTCTGAGTATGCTCCAGTGTAGTCCTGGAATAACGAGGCAACGTAAGATTCTGAGGACGAGGCCAAGACGCGGACAAGGTTATCATTGAGTGGGTCCTTGTTTTTCTCCAGCCATCCGTCTGTGCGATACTCGACTTTGCCAGCATAATGAGTAATGATGAAGCCCTGTTCGAATTTGGGAAGATCGTACTTGGAGCGACCTGGATGAACTTGTTCGCCCGAACGCAACTCGCCACTCCACATGGAGTTTACTTTCTCCGTGAAGGTAAGATCTGTTGCCTTGGGCATGATGCATTCCTCGTCGAGGCAGCTTAATATGCCAATGGGTGTTGGCCCGCTAGCTTCAATGAGATCGATGGTGGGCTGGAGATCGAGCCTGAAGTTGACATAGTCCCATTCTATGCCTTCGCGAGAGTACTCTTCTTGCTCAAGTACAAACATGTGGTGATTGAAGAATTGCTGTAATTTCTCATTCGTGTAATTGATGAGTAGTTGTTCGTATGTGTTGATCTCGAAGATCTCGAATCCAGCGATATCGAGGACGCCGATAAACGTCGACTTCGAAGTTGGCCGGTCCAAGGCACGATTGATACGATCGACCAAGGCTCCAAAGGATTTCTCGTACAACGTCTTGCACAAGGCGGAGAGCTCGTCTAAGGCCTGCTGTCCTGTCCGTGCTTGCATGACCCACTCTCGCCCAGCCAGTACTTTCGGACGCAAAACGGCTTTCGTAAACTCGGTCACGGGAATGCCCAACAGATGGCAGACACGCTCTGCTTGCGATGGATCGGCCATTACAGCATTGTCAGCCCGTGTGGAAGTGATAGCGATATTGCCGATATGAAGTATGGCTGCGACGATTCGAAACAGGTCGAATTGCTCTGCTTGAGAGAATCCAACGACTTCCAATGCGCTCTTGAAGACAATAAGCTATGAGGCAAGCCCTACGATCTTGCACTTACGATGAGATTATCCCAATCGTCTCGATCACTCACGCCATCTATTTCTCTCCGGCTACGGTTCAAAAACTCGTAGTCTTCGATACCTCCGTCCAAAAGCAAAGAATCTGCATCCACTCAACCCTCTGATACTGTAAAAGAATCGATTACTGACCTTTCAAAGACCCACCGGCCGATAAGAGCTGGTAGAAAACATGAAAATTACGCTCAGCTGGGCTCCTCACAACTACTCGACTTTTCTCTAGCAAATACCAATCGATATTAGCGCCCGAAATGCTACCATCAGGAGCGAAGCTAATCCGGATGAACTTTCCGAACCGACTTGAGTTGTTATTTCGTTGGGTTTGAGCATTCCCAAAGGCCTCGAGAATGGGATTGGCCTGTATTATTTGTCGTTCCAAGAGTCCCAGGCGGGCTTTGGCCGTCAAAGAGCTGCCCGAGCTGGTTACTGAAAGAGATTTCCTCCTGAAGGATGTGCCACGGGGTAATCCGGATGGCGGAACTGAAGGCATGTGTGCGTGTGATGGTCCCAGAGTATGGGCATTCGTGGCGATTGCGGAAAGATACTGGATGACTTTCTTCGTGCTCTCGGTTTTACCAGCGCCTGATTCGCCGCTGGACAACAAGTATATCAGCTAGATATACTGTATGGAAGTAGAAATTAACCAACGTAATCAGAATGCTTTGGTTTTCGCGTTCATTCTGCATATTCACCCAAGCTCGCTCTGAGACGGCGAACAAATGGGGTGGGTTCTCATCTCGTCGCTTGTTCCGGTATTGTTGAACGATAGCATCGGTATATAGTGGCAAGTTCTGGTATGGATTAATGGCAACTAGAAATAAGCCCGAATACGTCTGCCGATGTATGTTAGATACGGAAACCATGAAGATGAGACAATAACGCGACGATCAGGAAGATATGCAAGTGCAACAAAAGGAACTCACGTATATAGCACCAGATCCATACCTTAGACGAAGATTGTGGACAACGCTGGCTTCATTAAGAAAAGTGAGGTCCGCGATATCGTCGACGCGGTCGAACTTTGGGGGGTTCATCTTCGATAGAGCATACAAGGGGACGCGTCGTATCTGCGCAACTCTTGTTGGTGAGCTATTGATCGCGAAGGATAACGAAGTGCGCACCTCTCCGACAGCAGACATGACCACCTCTGCAGAATCCTCGTCCTCGTGGTTGACCCAACCTGCAATGTAGCCCTCCTTCTCATCGGGCACCCATACCCATTTCTTCTCGTTGAATTCGGCTTGAAGCGCTGCAGCACGAGCTGCCTCTGCGCTCTGCGACGGGCGCGGTGCATTCATCTAGGGATCCCGACGCGTTCAGTTGAAAGACAACCAACCTTCAGTCCGAATTAGGAAACTATCTCCTTTACGCGATCGCGGTCACGCGCCACACTTCTCACTACAAGTTGTAGTAGGTGCAAATTCAGAGAAACAGGTGAGTTGCTTCGACGTCAAATTGACGTGATTACAGTAGCCTATGTCCCTGCGTTTCACTTCGATTCATTCCTCCCGGTGGCATGAGCATGGCAAAAATATCCCATCCCGACGTCCGCTCAGAGGCGCCTACAGTGTACACTACAAATGAATACGAGTTTCCTGGCACAAAAACTACAAAGGTATGCCGAGCATCATATAAAAACTCGGACATATGCGTCCACCACCCTGGCAGGGTCAATGGCTTCTCGACATGGCTTCCGAGGATTTTGATTATTTCCTGGATTTCATCTCAGAGCAGCGAGATAGAAGGTTTTCTGTGCCTCGTCCAGGTGCCTCAATCATACCTGACAGAGATTTCCACAACGCTTCGTCTACTTTTTCACAGCCTCCAGACAGGGAAACATTGGGGGCCTCCTTCAGGAAACTCGAACACACAGATGATGTTGTTCACTCCTTTGATTTTGCAGAAAGAATGCCTCGGATGACTGTCAACATCGGTAGGTTATACTACTAACAGTAGACAGAATCCGTTGACAACTACGATTTCAAGGCAAGCCACCCTTTGATCGATCCCTTATCATTAATAAAGTTGGAGTTGACTCTATCGCAGGACCTACACTCGACCACGGATGATACACCAGATACGCCAGAACCAGCCTCAGAATCTGGACATGTTCCCGATACGACACCCAGTGCCGCCTTAAATTAACCTCTTCACGATGCTGTCGAAATTGCACCGGAAAACACGGAGTCAACGGAAAAGAAACGATCAAAGGGAGCTGCAAATGTAACGCACCGTTACCACACTCGACAATCTTTCCGAAGTGAAGAACCTAAGCTAGCCCACGAGCCGGGCTATGAATCCGACTTCCTAGATAGCCCCTCAACTCGCAAGCGAGGGAGGACAGGGAGCTGGAGCCCACGCAAACGGCCCCGTTGCGAAGTGCCGGGTTGTGGTATAACATTTACACGACCCGCAGATGTCAGGCGCCATGTCGACACAATCCACAAGCAAATTCTCCTTGATGCATATCAGGAGACGGGTGAGAACCGTGTGTGGTGCAAATCATGCCCGGGCCGACGCTCGCGGGAGGCATGAAAGTCATGGTTCGTGTCATCGTAGTCAGAAGTTCCGCGATACTCGTCGGGACCACCATACTGTGCACGGGTAGTTGAACTAATTGAACGTGCTATTCAAGAGGTTGGTTTTCACTGTCCTTGGCTACCTCTTCATCTGACTTAACCCCTTCCTCGGTTCCGGGACGCTGAGGCGCAGAGAAAGGTTTGAGGGTCCTTCATATCGGCTCCTTGGGAGAACGGTGGCTTTGCCGTGTTGGAACCCTCATGCTCAGATGTACTTTCTTGAATGTCCACAGTCACAGGAAGTGCGTTTTGTAACCATGCAGCCCGATCATTTTGTACTGTATTCTTGACGTGGGTTATCAAAATGAGATTATCCACAGCTTTCGATTAATTTTGTCGCCTTGTTTTTGGTGTTAGACCACCAGGCCGGACTCAACTCGGGCACATAAACGCTAGAAACGTGGTGGTCCTGTAGGATTCCAAGGAGAAACCGGACACCAATCTGCTACCAATCTTTTCCCCGGTGGTTGGTCTCCGTTCCCCTTTCCTGTCAGACGATCGATAGCCGCCCATGATGACTCTGATCTTCTATATCGGTGGTTTCATTTCAGGTGTCTCGAGTCAGGAATCACGATTCAGCTCATGGACGGACCCTGACGCGGACGGACCCCCAGTGGCTGTATCTGGATGTTATACAGCATACTACAGGACTGGCCCATCTGGAGTTCGCAGTATTGCATCCTCGGCGTTCAGACCTGTGGAGTGTGGGTCCTAACGCGCATGGTTCGACAACGCTCTTTGTCCAAGGAAGACTTGTTGCTGATGGCGCTGAACTGCAGACACCATCGGACCCCGTCATCAACGGAGAGGATGTTCAACAGAGTTTCTCGGCAGCTTTCCCTCAGCTTCTCGAGCCACTATAACAGGGTGACTATTCCAGATCAATTAAGCGAACAGTTCGCAGCAAGGCAACAGCCTTGTCAGCGCGTGTACAACACGTTGTTTTTTGTAGGGTGGACCCGCAAATGTCAACATATTTGCGCGTCCATATTCTGATAAGAACAGCGCGACGCGCCCATCTGAAGGCCGCTCCCCAGCTTCAATCCCCAGCTATCTGCTCACACGTCCCCCCTCGCTCAGATGGATCCCATTATCCACCAGTTTGTCAACATACCAGATGACCCCATTCCAGCTTGCGAGAGGTCGTTGTCCCTACCCCCAATGGATGATGACGTTGATTCACTAAGGGCTATGTATGTCTTTGCGTCATACATAGAGTCTGACGGCAACTGACGCGATCTACATAGACCGGAGCCGGATGGTGAATGTGAAGATCGTGCCAATGTCCTGATACTTCGGACGGATGTTGGCGGACAGACTCTACCCCTGGGCTGGTCCGAACGGGGGGTGCATTACGACGGTGCAAAACACCTGAAAAGAGTCCGTTCTGGTATCGAAGTAGGCATCCCCTGTCTTTCGCTTCTCAGTACATCGACGATTGCCCGTAGTTCTTCCCGCAGTTCACCTCCCGCGATACTTGGTCAGATTTTGACCTTGTGCCGGACCTAACACCCGATTCATCACCTGCGAGCGTGTCGTCATCGACGTTGTTGACACCCGAAACGGGAAGGTTGTGTACTGAAGTCGAAACACCCCCCCTGATGGAGACACATTTCGAGGGTACGGTGTTTGGCGATAACGATGCTGACTATGTATCGTCGTACTTGGACGAACTCGAGGACAGCTTGTCTCGTGACGCCGCCTGCTACACATTTCCACACACCATGCTCGAAGATATCGCCTGCCAACCATCTACCTTACTGGTCCATTCAACGGGTGCCATAAGTCCTTGTATGCCCACTCCGGGGCCTATTCCAGAGAGCAAGAATTCGGATGCTCCTACTCTTGGATCTCTGAGCGGGAATCGATCATTCGCGCTGGGATCGGCACAATGCTCACCACGCTCCCCGGACAGGAGGGTCGATCAGCGTCTCTTTGTAGCGGTCACCCCTTCACCTACGCCCCACCCACCTTCTCTGGGTAAAGGCGATGAGGAAGAAGACCTGACATCTCTTATTGGAACTCCAGAGGTTGAGCGATATACCCCTCTTCTTTCTCCCACTTCACCGAGTCTTCTTGGAAAGCGCTGTCGACTGCCCCCGCCTGGTGATGGCGCGCCAGTTGAGGGACCTAGTAGGCGTTCCAAGGTCACATCGGATGACGATGACGAATACGCCCCGCCCACCCGCCAAACGAGGCATAAAGAAGCGCGTCCACCTTCTACTTTAAGTGGAGATCGCCTTCCCCCAGTGCGCCCGAACACAGGTGCAAAAACCAAGCGCCGCGCGTCGAAGAAGGCGCGATCGTACATGAGTTCCTCGTCGACGCCACGATCCCGGTGTCAGCACTGCAAAAGTACATTCTCTCGCGTCGGTGACGTTGACAGACATCAAAAATCGCTTGCGTGTCCAGTCCTCAGGCGCAAGGCAGAGACGGACGGGACACTGGACGAGGCCAAGTTTCCCTGCCCAATCTGTGGGGACAAGCTGTCTCGCAACGACTCCCAAGCCCGCCATTTTGATAACACCCATCCTGGTTTCGACCCTGCTAAGTATGGGTTGAAACTCAGGAAACGAGATGGAAGACTTTGTTAATTTACTATAGGGATTCATTTACTCATTTGGTAAAAAGGGACTTGGACTGCTTTTTCTTAGGCTTTGGATACCAGTCTCGGTGACCCATATGGCCCGAGTATTGTACATACCACGATACAACATACCAGCATCATATCACCATGTACACTTTAGCCAAAGACAAGTGTTTGTACGAGCCGTTTTACTACAGGAATTTCTGCTTACATAACCGACATGGCGAAGGTGCCTCGAGTCCTTCCGTCGCTGAAGATCACAGCACTGTAAGGCTGTTCTTGTCTCTACTGGAAACAACACCGGTCGTGAAGCATTCCATGAGCACTGCACCCGTACCTGGCACCCCATCGGCCTCCACATCATCAGCGGTCGACCATTTGTGGATTCCGGAGCCAGAGCCCGACGAACAGCCCATTGAACAAGGCACATCTTCCTCCCGTTCGGCACAGCTACTCAAAGACAGACTCTATGTTGGAAACTTGGGCGCGGTAGTGAATGAGTCAGTTGGCATTTGATCCTTCCCCGAGAGTTCATATCTCTGAATGACAATAGGTATGCGTTATTTCAGGTCTTTTCAAAGTACGGCAAAGTTTCCAAGCTCGACTTTCTGTTCCATAAATCGGGACCTAGCAAGGGGAAACCGCGCGGGTATGCCTTTGTAGAGTTTGCAAACGAAGCGGTACGTCTTATCGTACTTCAGTGGTGTGCCATCCTTTTAACTTGGTGTTTTCCCTGGTATATCGGATCTTATGATGGACTCTTTTTTTCCCTCTGTGCTTCACACCCGAAGGTTTTTTCCGACCATGCGAGGCTGACCAAATTCCTTTGTGGACTTCCAGGATGCCAGTAAGGCTCTCGAAAATACAAATGGAAAGCCGCTCCGCGGCCGGAAACTTGTCGTCACGTTCGCACACCAAGCCCCTCTTGTCAATGCAGGGAGCACAGCAGCATACGGTGGGAGGACGAAAAGAGCAGACAACCTGCCAACAAATTTGAGTCTAGTAAAGAGCACCGGTGTTGGTCGTTCAGAAGCGTCAGTTGGTTTCTTAGTTTATGGGAGTCCTGCATTCTCACAGCACTCTTTTTTAGTAAAACGTCGAGCAAGATTGCAATGATGGAGGCCAAATTGAGGCAGATGCAGTCGTCGTCGTCCTTTACAGAGAAGCCATCTCTACCTGCCAAACCAGTCAACGCCGAATCCCGATTTCCAGTGAGCAGTGCTTCTCGAAGACCAATACCGCCTACGGCCGCAGTGCGGTCCAGAGCGCCAGAAATACAGCACTTAGCAATGGATGCAAAAAATCAGGTGAAACCTGGCATCCAGAACGGGTCCCGCAAGGTTGGATCGGAGGTATCCACAGGAATGGCACCTGTGAATCAGACTGAGGCCTCTGATATGTCCAACCCCCCGGCTCCCCGTAAACGGGGTATACCTGGCGTTAAGATTGTGAAGTCGCGCCCAAAGTGAATGTACGTCGGTTCACCTAGTTTGCTTTAGTTATCCAATGTCGTGTTTTGCATCGCAGAATCCAGGTTACCTTCTTATTAACCTGTGTCTGTACAATAGAATGCAATTTTTATGTTGGATTTAGGATGTGCGTTACTGATGCTCAGCCGTGATGGGGCTGCTCTATTGTCCAGCAATCAATTAATCGTTGATCGAATAGGTGACCGGGAACGCATTGGCTTAGTAGGTCCAAGTTGACACGGTGGTTAGGTGGCTCTATACGATTGCGTGGAACGTTGCTATAACCACACTGACTGCGGGTGTTTATAAGCCAGCCGCGAATCACGGAAGGGGCTGGTGTCTTGCGCCCACAACAGATGTGCTGCGGCGGTTCTGAAGGCGGCAGACTCGACTAGTGGTTATGCATTCGAATACATAGTAATGATGCATAGTTGCGTGCATTGCTGACTGAGGCGATCACGAGACCAACCAAATGAGTTCATTTTATTTCTGCAGATCTATGATGTCAATTGGCAAAACATTCGTCAGGGAGGAAGGAGCCTGACAAATACAACGCTCATGGCGTCACTCTAGTACTCGGAATGCTCTGGAGAGACGAGTTTCTTCGCTGCTGGGACACTGGGCTCCAGGTGAGTGGAGTATGTGACCAAGAAATTCAGATGGCCATTGCCGAACAGTTCAGTAACACTCAGTGCTCCCACTGCTCCAGTGCTCCCGTGACTCTCTTGATAATCAGAACACAGCACCTGACTACAAGTTGCGCCAATTCCCCTATATAAGGGCGATTCACTTCTCCTGGTCACGACCTATTCATTCCGAAATGCCTTCTCAACAAGTCTCCAGCGCAGAGGACGGTGCTGTCTACACCACGTCTACTGGTGCCCCTGTCGCAGAGCCCTATGCTGCTCAGCGCATAGGCAATCTTGGGCCTCTGCTTTTGCAAGGTAACCATATCTCGGCGGTGGGTGCCTTGCAGTCCTCATTGACTCGACAGACTTCCACCATCTTGACCTCCTTGCCCATTTCGACCGTGAGCGAATCCCCGAGCGTGTCGTGAGTATCACGGTCGATGACTGCATGCACCATTCACAACAGCAACTTTGGTAGGTTCATGCCAAAGGTGCTGGCGCACATGGTTACTTCGAGGCGACACACGACCTCAGTGATATTACTTCATGCAAGCTCTTTACCTCCGTTGGAAAGAAAGTCAGAGCCACCGTTCGCTTTTCCACCGTCGGAGGGGAAAGTGGCTCCGCAGACACTGCACGCGACCCGCGCGGCTTCGCTATCAAACTAAAGACGGAAGACGGAATTCTGGATTGGGTTTTTAACAATACTCCTGTTTTCTTTATCAGGGATCCTGCCAAGTTCCCCCACTTCATTCACACTCAAAAACGTAATCCCCAGACTCATTTGAAAGATCCTGACATGTTCTGGGTCGGTCTAGATTGCATGTCTCGATTTCTCTTCGCTCATGCGTGGAACCTTAGGACTATCTCTCCCAAAACCCCGAGTCTGCCCATCAAGTCATGATCCTCTTCTCAGACCGCGGAACCCCCAACGGTTACCATAATATGCATGGTTATTCTGGTCATACGTACAAACTTGTTAAGGATGACGCCTCTTTCGTCTATGCCCAAATCCACGTCAGAGCTGATGGTGGCTTCAAGGTTCGGTCTTCCAATCACGAATTGTGTCAACGCTGACAAGCTGCAGACCCTCGATGGCACCACCGCAGCTCGTTTGTCCGGAGAGCAGCCTGACTACGGTATCCAGAGTCTTTTCGGAACCATCGAGGCTGGTAAATTCCCGTCTTGGACTGTTTATGTGGTAAGTGCCAATCATACTTCCTCCTCGCCAACCGTCATTAATCGCACTTACTATTTCAGCAAACCATGACCCCAGAACAAGCGGAGAGATTCCGCTACAATGTCCTGGATCTTACGAAAGTTTGGCCACACAAGGATTATCCTCTGCGCCCAGTGGGCAAGCTTGTTCTGAACGAGAACCCTCAGAATTATTTCGCAGAAATCGAGCAGGTATGTTTATCACCTCAATTCATGCGCGTAATATTAAAGCCACTGTGTAATATCTCCACTCAGGCTGCATTTTCTCCGTCTCATACGATTCCTTACTTTGAACCCAGTGCCGATCCAGTACTGCAGTCCCGACTCTTCTCTTACCCTGACACACACCGCCATCGTCTTGGTGTCAACTACAACCAACTCCCTGTAAACGCTCCCCTAGTTCCTGTCGCCAATTTCCAACGCGATGGATTCATGGCTATCAACAATCAAGGCGCCCGTCCCAATTACCAAAGCTCCATCGCGCCTTTAACATACATCCGCAACAAGGGAACCCTCACCGGCAATACTTGTGATCTCGGGAGAATTGCGAAGCACGAGACTTGGCTCGGCACGGCTGTCCTGGACCTGAGCGTGGTCACCGAACGTCAGTTTTAGTGCACACGTGAATTATATATTGATTGCTGACAATAGGGGTATAGTTGACTTCGAACAGCCCCGCACACTTTACTGCCAGGTTATGAATGATGTTGATAGGGACCACCTCGTATCAAATATTGCTGGTAACTTGAGTGGCGTCAAGAATCCAGAAATTAGGGCAAGAACCCGTGAGTATTTGGGGTATCGAAATGAGTCCTCCGTCTCACAGCTATTTGCAGTGGCGTACTTCGCCTGTGTAGACCGGTCCCTGTCCGATCGCATTGCTGAGAGAATTGGTTGTCCCACAGTGGAGCCGCTCCAAGTCAAGCCTGCTTCGGAAGCAGTCCCGTTCAGGGCCAAAGTTTTCACATGAAGAGCCTATACCTTATGGCTCACGCTGTTTTTGTTGGCTAGGATGTGCCTTCGTTTGACAAGATGTATAATAGGTTGTAGCTCGATAAATGTCACCAAGTTTGTCGTTTTGGCAGCTTCGCAGTTGTCGCGTAAAATGTGCAATCTAGCTCTTTTCGTGCCGCTGCATTGCCTCATTAGCACTGCGGCTCTGTACATAGGATTGACGCCAGAATCATAATGCATTCCTGTGTACAATGTATGATGTATTTCATGTCCTATATGAGCCAATATATCAGTCCAAGTACTAATCATACTCTGTAAGTACAAAAAGAATATTAGAGAGTTGGGTAGTATGGAATTCTGCAGTGAACGGTGCCAAGGACTTGATCTCCACGATAGGAGAATGGCTTCCTTGTATGGAAAGAGTGATTGGTCAGCTGACCCCATCTTATTTCTAAGATTTCTCGACTGCTGTTGTTAGACGCTCCTCTAGCGACCGGAGTCAGCCATGCCGCCTGACCTGTTCTCTTTTTTATCTAATGCACCCCCAGAAGAAGATAGCGATGAAGAGGTGGACCAGCTTATCTCGGACGACCCGCCAAATGAACCTCCTCCTCCATCAAGTACTGGCCAAAAGCGCAAAACGGGCCCGGAGGTCACCATGAATGACCAGATTCAAGAGGATACAGAAGCTGTTGACAATTCAGATAGACCGCAAAAGCGGCTGCGTGGTGCCTCCCCTGGTCCAGTGGTGGTGGATGATTTTCGGACAGAAGCGAAACGGGAGATGGCGGCCAGCGGTGGTTTGACCGGTCCTGTTGAAGCTGGTTCGCGGCTAGAGTTGAGACACCAGGCATGTACTTGCTGTATGTGCATTTACACCATCTCACCCACCATAGGTTCGGCATCAAGTGGCTATTCCACCCGGATACAACTATATACCGATTGCCAACCACACACCGCCGTCGAAACCTGCCAAGGAGTATAAGTTTACTCTGGATCCCTTTCAGCAGGTTTCTGTATTCGCCATTCAGCGGAACGAGAGTGTATTGGTGTCAGCCCATACCAGCGCTGGTAAGACGGTTGTGGCAGAGTATGCCATAGCACAGTGTCTTCAGAACCGGCAGCGTGTAATATACACTAGTCCAATAAAAGTGAGCAGAATCAAAATCCTGTGCGTGACCTGGGTGATGAATACGTCCATACTATAGGCACTCAGCAACCAGAAATATCGCGAGATGCTCGCCGAGTTTGGGGACGTCGGTTTAATGACGGGTGATGTTACCATCAACCCATCGGCAACTTGTCTAGTGATGACTACAGAGGTTGGCACGATTATCAGCTCGGGGATATTATGTTTTCTCATACTCCTTAGATTCTGCGCTCAATGCTGTACCGCGGTTCAGAGATCATGCGTGAAGTAGCATGGGTCATATTTGATGAGATCCATTACATGCGAGACAAGGAGCGCGGTGTAGTGTGGGAGGAAACCATCATTCTTTTACCGCATACGGTCCGATATGTCTTCCTCTCGGCCACCATTCCAAACGCCATGCAGTTTGCTGAATGGATATGCAAGTCGCACGACCAACCATGTCACGTCGTATATACCGATTTCCGGCCTACTCCGCTGCAGCACTACCTCTTTCCGGCGGGTGGAGAGGGTATTTTCTTGGTCGTGAACGAGAAGGGCGAGTTTAAGGAGGATAATTTCAGCAGGGCAATGAGCGCTCTCCAGGAAAGAATGGGTGATGACCCAGCAGATCCTCGCAGTGGAAAAGGTCGTAAAGGCAAATCCAAAAAGGGGGGAGAGAAGAAAGGTGTGTCTGTTCCATCCAACACTCTACTGTACTGACAACCGTGTAGGCTCCTCAGACATTTCTAAAATTATCAAGATGATCATGATGAAAAATTATAACCCGGTCATCGTATTTGCCTTCAGTAAGCGTGAATGCGAGGCGCTTGCGTTGACTATGTCCAAGTTTGACTTGAACTCAAGCGACGAACAAGATCTTGTTACCAACATCTTCCAAAATGCCATAGAAAATCTCTCCCAGGACGATCGGAATCTCGCACAGATATCAAACCTTCTACCACTCTTGAAGCGTGGCATAGGTATTCACCATGGTGGCCTTTTACCGATCCTAAAAGAAGTGATCGAGATCCTATTCCAAGAAGGCTTAATCAAGGTGTTGTTTGCCACCGAAACCTTCTCGATAGGTTTGAATATGCCAGCCAAAACTGTCGTGTTCACCGCAGCTCGGAAATTTGACGGCCGGGAATTCAGGGACCTGTCTTCAGGAGAGTATATTCAGATGTCTGGCCGTGCAGGCCGTCGAGGCTTGGACGACCGCGGAGTGGTCATCTTGATGTGCGATGAAAAGCTGGAGCCGACCTCTGCGAAGGGGATGATTAAAGGGGAAGCAGATCGTTTGGACTCTGCGTTCCATCTGGGGTACAACATGATACTTAACCTTCTGAAGGTAGAAGGCATAAGTCCAGAGTATATGCTCGAGCGATGCTTCTTCCAGTTCCAGAGCAGCGCTGGAATTCCAGTTCTGGAAAAGGGTACGTTGAGAGCTCGTTGTTTCATACGACTGAGGGTTCACGGTTTTCTGCAGAGCTAAGAAACGAAGAAAGGAAGCGGGACTCGATCAGAATTCCCGAGGAACAACTTGTGGCCGCGTACTATGATTACCGCCAACAGTTGGATAGAATGGCAGAAGATTTCCGTGCTGTTATCACACATCCGACCTACAGCCTCCCATTCCTCCAACCGGGGCGCCTAATACGGGTGAAGCATCGCGACGCTAACTTTGGGTGGGGTATAGTCATTAACTTCCAGAAGCGACTGCGCGCAAAGGTTAGTATCCTTCTAGATTCCTGTCTAGTCACGGAAATCCGAATGCACAATAATCTTGCAGACCAAATCCGAATTCCAGCAAGTTGACGACGTGCCACCTCATGAACAATACATCATTGACGTCTTGCTGAACTGTGCGGATGATGCTACTGCTGTCAAGGACCACAACCTCTTGACCCCAACGCCAGGCGGCATTCAACCGTGCCCACCGGGTAAAAAAGGGATACCGCTTGTGATCCCTGTATTACTATCCACGGTTGATTCCATCAGTCACATTCGTGTTGTTTTGCCCAAGGATTTACGGCAAGATCAAGCTCGAGAGACTCTGTGGAAGAGTGTGCTAGAGGTTCAACGGAGGTTTCCTCAAGGCATCGCACTTTTGGATCCAGTGGAAAATATGGGTATAAAGGATGATAAATTCCTCAACCTCATAAAGGTGAGCCTTGCGTCTTGGTTGTTCATTGTTTGACTTACACATCCCGGTACATTTACAGAAAATAGATGTCATGGAGAAGAAAATGTGCTCCAGTCCATTACACCGAGACCCACGGCTGCCTGAGTTGTATACCCTCTACGCTCAAAAGCAAGAGTGTCAGACAAAAATACGATCACTCAGGAAGCGAATATCGGCCACGCATGACATCTTACAACTGGAAGAGTTGAAATGCAGAAAACGCGTCCTCCGCCGCCTTGGGTTCACCAATTCATCTGACATTGCAGAAATGAAGGGTCGTGTTGCGTGCGAGATTAGTACCGGCGATGAACTCCTACTCACCGAACTTATCTTCAATGGTGTATTCAATACCCTGACACCAGAGCACTCCGCAGGACTGCTAAGCTGCTTTGTATTCACAGAAAAGGTACCTAATACCGCCTCAACGCTGTTTTGAACTTGGAGGCTTACCTGTGATCACACTAGAGTGAACAACAAATGAAACTCACGGAAGACCTCGCAGCGCCTTTGCGTGTTATGCAAGAACTCGCCCGTCGGATTGCCAAAGTATCTCAGGAATCAAAATTACCCATCGTAGAAGACGAATATGTTTCTTCATTCAAAGTCGAGCTGATGGAAGCGGTTGTGCAGTGGTGTCGCGGCGCTCCGTTCGCAGAGATATGTAAAGTAAGTCTGACTTGATCCATCGTTTGTGTGGGGGCTAACCTGTCGACAGCTGACGGACCAGTTTGAAGGTAACCTCATCCGCGTGTTCAGGCGACTGGGAGAGCTCCTTCGGCAGATGACGCAGGCTGCCAAGGTAATTGGTAACTCTGAGCTTCAGGAAAAGTTCCAAAAGGCATCGGAGATGCTCGAACGACCGAACTCCGTCATTTTCTGTTCATCTTTGTACTTGTAAGAAATTGGTTTCACATTACATCACGCATAGTTTCGTCGAAATAAGCTGTGGCCTACTCACCCACAGCTCTCATCTCACACAGCCTGTGTTCCTCCTGATCAGTGCTCTTACCAATGTTAGTTACATAAGTGTAGAGTGGTTGCAAAACACAACTGTTGTAGGCTATGTTTCCTTGCGAACCACAATCTTTTTGATGATGCCTGCTCCCAAGCGTTCGACTTCATCCAAAACAGCTTGTCTGTTCAGCATCACAAGGTCCTTGTTCTTTGTCTTCGCTTTTTTCTCCTGATGATATTAATCGGCCAACGTACATAACCTTCGTAAGATGGACCTACCGTGGAAATTGGTGTACTTGAGAACCCACCCATCACCCTGAATGGTCGAACTTCTGAGACGCTCGGTAGCCAAATACCGCCAATACAGTGACCTCCCTGAACGTCATAGAAAAACTTCAGCGTGTCGGAGTAGATGACCTAATAAACTGGTCAGACTATCGGATTACTGTGAGCAGAAACCCTCATTCACCTGAAGATCATTGAATAATAACCAGGCAGGATCAAAACCAGGATGTGATGCTCCATCATCCCCTCGAGGGTTAGCACGGTCCTTGGACCACACTGACGGGTCAGCATTGATGGCTTGATGGTACCGAGGTAAAACAGTTGGCTTGAGCTCGATAAGAATATCATAATCATCCGTCGCATGAGAAAACAGTCTCTGGAATGGGATGAGCATCACAGCGACAGAATGATGACACCATCTTACCTCGATGTCGACAGGGTCTGTATCCGCGTCCTGTAATATTTTACAGGCCTCTATCGCAAGTGCGCGCAGCCGTCGAACGGCAACAGCATCAGGACCGTCAGATGTCCACATTCGCCCACTCGTATCTTCCGAAGTTGATATCGTCCAGACACCTTGTTTTGAACTGACAGCCACAACAGTTGGGGGAGAGCCCGTCGCCATTTTTTCGTATATCGGGACAAATATGGGATCTTCGGGTTTCCAGTCCCGAAGGAATTCCACTACAAGCGCGAAACCACGTTCTTTGCTCCTAGGTACACTCGTGGCGTTATCAGGAAGTATGTCATTTGACCCGATAAACGGCCGAGCACAAAGGATCTCGACTGCTTCTGCAGAAACATGTGTAGTGAGAAGCCAATGCGCCGCGAGCCAACGCTTTACCAGCCGGACTGTGCTTGCATAAGCCGTATAGCGATGGGCGAGATTTGCAACTGCACGGTGGTGTCGTGGCGCATGGAGGAACTGACGGGTGTACATTTCAAGCGCTTGGCGTGCCTCGCGCTGCTCGCGAGGATTGGCTGTGGCTGAAGCAAGTGGGCGATCAGGAGTTCGTGCCGTGCTGGCGAGACGCTCCAGTAAAGTTGCCTCTCGGTCATACCATATACGCGCTGAGAATGCCCAGCCCTCCGCAGTCTGAATCTCTAGCGATGCTCTATCTTGAATGCCCGACTCACAGGGGTTGCTAATGCGCACGCTGGCACGGAGGCCCTTGTTTGCGATCATCAGTCCAGTCGCAATCACCTCGAAAAACGCGAGTTTGACTTGCTGAATCGCCCGGAGGTCTTCGGGCCATTTCATTGACTTCTCAAACTCGAGAATGATGTCGATCGTGGGCACATAGCGTAGTGGCTCCGGAAGCGCGAGATGAGTGGATTTGGGAATAGGGACAGGTCCTAAGGAGCTTGTATAACGGAGGTACTCCGATACAGGGCTGATAGTCGACAAGGTTAACGGAATGTCCAATGACCTTAAGTTTTTGGCCAGATTATCGAAAGCGGAGAGTGCAGGTTTGAAGCCACCTGGTGACCCTGAAGCCTGAAAGAGCCGCGAAACGTCGTCCTGTAGTCGTAATTTGGCATCAAAGTATGTCTGCGTGGTTTGAATGTCGTTCACAGGGATTCCAAAGTGACGGTTGAGCAGATGCCGAACAATAGTAGCCGGAATATGGGCACGTTCATCAGATGTCTTGACCTCCCAGACAACGCTTTCAATGATGCGCCCGTCCTTAAATCGCCGCAATTCCGCCTTATTCCCCCAGAGCTGACGGAACTCTTGAGTAGCATCTGAGTTTTGTTCCTCAGCTGGTGGTCCGTGGTCAACAAGTCGAAAGGCGTTCTCTGAGTTGTAGATTAAACCAACATAAATTGCGGGGATTAGCGGACTCTGAGCTTCCGAGATGGGGCGTGCTTTTGATGATGGGTGGAAAATGCCAATAGCTTGAACACGGTCATTCAGTCCACGTTGCAAAATCCTGGAAACTGCCGCAAGAAAAGCATTGTCAGAGCTACCATACTCGACAAACTCGTGGGCAGACTGCTTTTTGGATGCGCGAGTGAGATTGACGCTACAAAGAGTGTCAAAAAGTACAAGCGAAATGCGCTACAATGGCTCGCCTTATGACGGCATCGCATCTTTTGGATAAGTGCGTTTTATCATTCAAGAATAAGTGAGCAAAGATATCATCGCCCCCTGACGAGCTATTCAATCGTTCCAGGGTTTCCTGAGCATCGTATCTAAGCTTGATGCAGTGTTAGATTCATCACGGTGGAATGGAATAGCGACACTCTACCATACTAAGTGATGTGGAGGGAACATCAGCGAGAAGGTTAAGGGTAGACGTCGAGTCTACAAAGACTGCAGAATGATGATGGGCATACTCGTCTGTGTACTTGGACAACGTGAGCGACGGCCAGGTTCCTCCCACAAGACATACCTTGTGTCCGGTGTTAGATTTCACAAAGACCGGGTTCCGTGCAAAGTCTTGCTTGGCTGTAACAAAAAGGTTAGATGCAAGCTGTTATTCACAGCTTGCAACCTACCCAAGAAGTCAAGTGCAGCCCGAAACAATTGGTACGAACTCAGTCCTTTTCCAAGTGGTTTCCTTGCATTAGATTTGCCCGCGTCAGTGGACTCCTCACCAAGGACAATCAGCCCGAGCACTTGATTCCACCAGAATCCTTTTCCCTCGAACCCTCTTACACACATGAACCCTTCTCCGTACCCTCTCTGGTTCGCCCAGACACGAAAAAGCGTGTAAGCGTCAGAGAAGGAGGGTGCAAGGTTCTTGAGTGCGTTAGTAGAAAGTAGTGAAAGCTTGGGGTACGTAGAGAGAAGAATGTTGGTGTTGTAGATAGGCGTAGGCCGAAGATCATTTGAAGACTTTCCAAGAAGACGAACATTGACATGGGATGGAGAGAGACGTGATAGGGGTATGGGATTGGATGGAGAGATGGTGGGAATAATGTGAATTTCGGCATGGGCTTTCGAAAAATCGCAATGGCCACCTGAAAGGATGAGAATAAAGTCAAAGTGGTGCTGGTACCCGAAAGCATACCTTTTCTGGGAAGTAGAACAAGCATAGTTAGACGTGGGTCACCCATTGCTGCATGGTATAATGTGTCAACCTCAAACGTAGTGGACAGAGACTGGGCAACGACAGCAAGATAGAAAGACCGTTTATGGAAATATCTGCTGTCGAGGTAGTCTTTCTCTTGGAACAAGGACTGATAGTGCATGCCTTAGCACAGACGCGGCAGAAAAGTGTGGAATTGACATACATCGGGCATCTCGACTGTTACATCGACACCAAATTGGGCACCATCTCTCTTCTTTACGCAGATTTGATTTGCCCAGCTTCCTACGACATTGATATCACTTGGGGGTTCGAATGCGACTTTCCATTTTGCCTCCTCTGTAGGATGAGGCAGAGCAAATGGAATCCCTACGCCCTTTTTGGACAGGCTTCGCGCGGCACTGACAGGATTTCGTGGTTGGATAGCAGGCATCGCTATCAGGTGAGAGCGGAGGGAATGGAGAAAGTGGTCGAGTGGGGTGTTTCTCGATTTCTTCAGGTTAGGACGGATATTTGGAAGAAGAGCGTCGATCTGGGACACAAGCGTGTGTTCCAGAACGAGACAGATGCACTAGAAAACAAAGACATACCTGAAGTTTAAAGGAACTGGACTGGTAAAGGTCGATAGCATCCTTCATCAACCTGAGTTCTGCGCCGGTTGGGGGTTTGTTGGTATGGTGTGCACTCGTTCTCGGCACTTCGGAAATGGGTTCAATGTCATCCATGGCGTCCTTTTCTTCGTTACCACCTGAATGATCCTCGACCTCAGAAGAGCTGGCCTTGGCTTCTTCCTCTTCAGAGCTGTCGACATCATGGTCAAGCGTCACGCGACTTTTCTAAGAAAGTGGGTTTGGGCACAAGTGAAGCACAGTCACAGAGTCTGTTCTGACCTTTTGGACGCAGTTGGTTGGTTTTACGTGCTTACGCTTTAGATTTTGAGAAGACATGCGAGGAAGAGAAAAGTAATCGGCGACCCCCCAAAAACAGGTGCAATGGTCCAAAACTAAATTAGTGTACTAATCATCAATAACAATGACCTCGCCCGGCGTGCACAATCCCCTCGATGAACCTCCAGGCCCATTCCTCGGTCTGCGTTGTGCACGCTCTTCCTCCTCGACCAGGTCTATAGTGTCCACTTCTCTTTGGCGTTTCCTCCCCGAGGTAGACACTCTTGATACCACTCCAACGTCTGAATCATCGATCGTAATTGCCTCGGGTCGAGACGTTAGCCTAATGGAGGCAGTGGAACCGCTCCTGTTAGTTGGTGTCTTCGTTTGGACAGCCGGTACCAGGACCGTCGCCTTCTCTTTGCCTTTTGATCGACCACTGGTAGGTGCACCCGAAGTGGATGCAGCAGGGGCTATTATGGGTGGTGGCAGCGCATAGAGTTCTGTCCACCGTCGTGCGGTACGATCGTGTTGCTGTCGATTTCGTATGTACTCAGTGGCAATTGAGGGTACTACACAATAATATTCATCAAGACATCTTTTATGGTATGCTGTGCTGGAATGCTTACCCAGTGGGTCTTCTGTGTACATATACATGTGATCAGCTGATGGCACGTTATCGAAGCACCATGAAAGAGAACATACGAGGATTCGGATCTGTAAGCAACGATGACAAAGAAAGCATAACCTTGAAGAGGGACAATGCAGGTGACCAGTTCTGTTTGAGAATGTCGATGCATATTCCGCCTTTCTCTGAAATGTTCATGTGATATATCCTTTGCGAACGGATCGATCACTAATGATGGGATGAGCGCTGAACGGGGGACTTACCGCGTGGCAAAGGTGACTTTCGGGGCAGAGAATCTAAAACAAGTGGAGTTGAATTCCGTTTGGGTAGACGTTACTCGATGCGTACGGATAATCAGCTCCGAGTTGGATGTCAACGTTGAATATCCCTCCTTCGTAGGGACTTCCCTGTGGTCCTGGTATGGTTCCCTTCCAGCGGTATAGACTGTCTTGTGTAGGAGCGAGTGTGATGGCGCCTAGGTCTTCTTTCTTCACATCTGCTATTTCGCGGTGGATACGCTTCATGGTCATCTTGGCTGTTTGTTAGCCAGCGCATTCCAAGAGAAACTAAAACGTACCGCAGAGGAAAGTGGGGGTGGCATGGCTGGCGAGGACAGCGATGATGTGATGGAGTGAGAAGTATGTAGTAACTACACCGTCACGTGTAACAGGAGTCATAGCATATCCCTCTTCCACTTCCACAACTACCGCGACAATGACTCGAATATCAGCATTTGTTTAACGGAATCCAAAGGTATTTAATATATTAACACGCTCATGTTTGGTGAATCAGACTCAGAGAGTCCTCGCGTCCCGAGTCCTTGGGATAGTCTCACGTCGGCGCCTCCCACACCACCGACGGGCAGGGATACCATCGTACAGGCAATTCCTTGTCTCATCCCAGAGGTAGAAGAGGTGCGCAGGATGCCTTCATTTACATACTCCTCAATATTTACCATCAACCAGGGGAACGTCGAGTATAAACTCCAACTTCTCACACCATCCCCGGCCCGCTTCGCACGTCTCGTCACCCAGCTCAAATGGCGTCTCCTCGAAGGCGGAGGACAGGCATACTACGAAATAGGGGTAGCAGACTCTGGCGCACTAGTCGGTCTCCCCCGGCAGGAACTCGAGGAGTCACTCGAAACACTCGAGGCCATGGCTGGCGAAATTGGCGCCTCCGTCATTATTGTGAAGGAAATAGAAGTACCTCCTGCTTTGTCGGGTCTGGCTCATAGCCAGCTAGAGCGCTGGGAAGGACGGAAGAGGAAGAGGAAGGACATACGGGCTGTCCATGACGTTGACTCATCATCTGCAACGTCCAATACGGAGCCCGAGACAGAGGTGTCTTTCGCGGATGTAACGGACACAGAAGACGCGCTTGGTGCATCAGGATCATCCCATGATTTTGCTCGTATTCATTGCCCGTCTTCCGCAACTACACCTCTTGACTCACCCATGGCTATTTTTACGATGGATACCGACATCGACCCCACAGGGGAGCCAGAAGGTGCAACAAATGGCACCTTACAGGAGACTGTGGTGCTTTCAATGAAACTCGAGATTTCTGCGGTGTACAAGCCTAGACCCATGAGGAAGCGAGCCAAGCATGCCACTTCCCCAGCGTTGACGCGCTTTGATAAACGGGACAAGCACCCAACAGGAAAGAAAGGATCTCAAAGGAAGGTAGCACAGCGTCAAGTAGCCGCAGAGGGGGCGGGCGATGAAGATATTCACGCTCGGACGTCTACACACTCGGCCAAAACTTATAATCGCAAGCAAACTCGAGAAAGACAGCGTGGATCGAAGAACGACTGCTTACTGACTCATGTATCTACAAGTCAGCATCGTGTAACTAACCAACACGGTGATTCGGTGCTGACTTCCAACGATGCCAGCATGCTCATGTCCAGCTTCGAAGGGTTGCATGTCACTGTCGACTGCGGCACCTGTCCGCCTGCAGTAGAACCGCAGACAACCGCTCCGGTAACTCCCCTAGAGGGCGATGACTATAGTGGTGCAGAGGTCAAGGATGTCCACCGGCCCTCTATTAATGAACCAAGGCTTATTGTCGAAGCTCTGGTCGTGAGGAAGATGTCTCTCGAGGACTCGTTCTTAGACTTCGGAGGGTTCGCATTCTGTTGAATGGATTTGGACAGTTCAAAATATCGTGTCACTGGCAGCAGTTACTTCCTCAGCTTGTAACAAAGGATTCTTGCATGACTTGACCCAGTCTTTCTCATGACTTGTAAATTATATGTATATAGACTGGAGCCTGGAGGCGATCTGCACATGTTGATATCTTATCTTACGTTTCCTCCAACGCTTACCATGCTGTTCCTGCTATGTCTTGCATGACGTTTCGCCACATAGCCCCACCTGCACTATCTTCCTACCCCTGCTCCTTACTCGAGGTAGGCACATAGGGCACACCATTATCTCCGCCCACACTGACACGAGGGGCAGTTCATCCAGGACGGGGACATCGAGCGAGGTAGCAATGGAACCAAAGGCTGCTTGTGACCCGAAGAGGTAGTGAAGAGGGGCAGACAAAATGCGACTCATCCAGGATCGTTCCTGTAATCTTCAGATGCGGTACTAAGACATAGGAAATACAGTAACATGTACCTCACCCACCGGTACGGAGACTTTACGAAACATGGATATTCCCCGGCAGATGTCCGTCAAAGCAACATCCTGGGGAGTGGAGACAATCACCGCACCTATGAGAAACCACCTTGCACTAAAACATACCAACCTTGTGAATTAGTACACGTACCGTTGACGGCCGCGAGTTGGCCCAGTGTCAGTTGTACATCCCCAGTGCCAGGTGGCATATCCATGACGAGCACGTCTAGTCAACCCTCTTCACCATCACGCCAGTCCACGTCAAACAGTAACTGCTGTACCACTTTCTGTACAATCAATCCACGCCAAACCACTGCAGCACCTTGGCGTGACGGGCCTGGCCCAGACTTGGGGAGGAGGTATCCCATGGACATGGACAGTTCGCATGGCTGGTGATGGGAGTGATTACTCGCTGAAGACAAAGGCTCGGTTGGTCAGGATGTGGATGAAGAGTATGGGGCGCACCGGATGTCAAGTGACAAGGACGGCTTATCGGTGTGTTGGAGCACAATGAATGCCGGTACAGACGACCCAAGTATGTCACGCCGTCCAAGCAACGTGGGCCTCTGCAGGGCTAGCGAGAATGGGAGATTGACCGTAGGGTGTACAAATGAATAGGTCCATGAGCACTACCAGAGATGCACCTGCGACGGTGCTTTGCCAACGCCACCGTTGTCGATCGCGACTACAATGTACGTCGTTTTTCGATGAGCGCCCCTCTGCAGGGAATTGAGGGAGTGTGCCGGGACTACGGACTCGAAGGCCCACCTAATGCACGTATGTCGATGGGCTTAGAATGACAAACGCGGTGCGCACCAAGGGGTACATACTATGTTGGGGAAACATACCGAGTCGCTGCACGGACGGTTGAGAACGTTCTTGAGTACATCACATTACTAAGGCGATGCGAACATGAATGTTGGGCGAGTTTTGATGCGAGTGGCGTTGGGTTACTGAGAACTTTCTAAAACGACTCTAGGGTCCTCTGGGTAGACCAAAGAGATGATCGACCGTGATTCCAGGCACAACATTTATTTATTAGCTGGAATACGATTCAATGATCTTGGCTGCAATGGTGGTTAAGACTCAGCATACCACCAAACCTACCACCAACTTCGTCAAATCCATGCGAAACCAAGATATTTTGGGTTTTATGTAAGAATATTAACATACAAGGTTTTTACGTTGTACACGCAAACATAGCTGAAATTCATGGGTCCATCAATCTCGGGTTACCAGGCTGGCGAGTCACATTTGCCAGCACTATTGAAGAAGTCTTGTTTTGAACCAACTCATAGCTCAGTTGGAGAGCTTTGAAGCTAGTCAGGTTAATTAATAATGCAAGTTCTGGTTGATTTGAAAGCAGTATCCCTTACACATCAAGTGGTCCAGGGTGATGTTAATGATATTTTTGCAGAAGTCATCTTTATCTGATTCATGTGGTTTGGCACTGGAAACAGTGGCCAGAATGGCAGCTCTGATAGTCACTTGAGAAATAGACTTCTTGTACTTCTTCACTGCATATTCCAATGCATGTTTCAGATGCATTGAATTATGCTGCAGAAAGAAGGAATATTCAAGTACAAACAATATTTCTGTACAACATGCATTGATGAGAAAAGAAAAATCAAAAATAGTAAATGGACTTTACCAATTGCATATTGTGTGATAATGTGGGTGGGTGATTCTGAAGCACCAGTTTCATGAGGAAACAAATGCCTCAGAATTGCTTCCACATCCTTCCACTGTGAATTTTCAGGCTTGACCTTCTAATATACAATTTAGTACTATCAATGTGATTGATATAGGTTGGAAATTTACCAACTACATAGATCATGAAGAACATGGTCTTTGGTTGAAAATGTTGACATTCCCTGAAAGGGGGGGTGAAAGACACACCAACTGCATAATTGGTGAGTAAGTTGGAATGGGAACCATAACACCTGGATAATTGCATACATTCTAGCAAGTGTAAATATATGAGAAAGTTGTCCTATAATATTGGCTGACAACTCACTTGCTATCATGGGAAGGAATATTTGAGAAAACATTACCAGAAACACAAATAAATGTTATACATACATCCTAATATAAGGACATAAGTATTTGGAGTGGGCATGTATAATGAAACAACATACCAACTGAAAATGCAAAAGACATGAGGTACTTTAATGACAATTCAGAGCATGCAACTCACTACCTATCAAGTGAGTAGAACACCCAGTAGAATCATCAAAGATGGGTGTGGCACTTGAGCTCAATCAACTCACATTCTGATGTGGTACATCATCAGCAAGTCAGGAAAATACCAAGGCACTTGAGGTAACTCACTGACTATTGAATCAAACACATCACCAAACAAATAAAGATTTTAGATATATATATACAGACTGCAGATAATACAACTTACAAGCTGTCAAGTGACAAAATGGACAGAAAGATTTTTAACTCAATTCCATCCATGCTTCAAAACAAGCAACTTACATCCTATCAAAATAGTTATCATCAATGAAATAAAGTTGGCAGAAGCAATAGGTGTTTGAAGCAAAACAACTTACTTTCTATGATAGGCATATCATAATCAGAATTGAAGTGTCAAAAACATGTGACACTGAATGACTCACATTCTACCAACAATGGATCATAATTAGAATTAAATAGTCAAAAAAAAGAGGCTAAACAACTCACAGCCTGCCAAAGCCAAAACAAATCAGAATCAAATTGTCAAAAAAACACATGAGACTGGACAACACACAGCCTGCCAAAGCAAGAGCATAATCAGAATCAAATTCTCAACAAACACTCAAGACTGAATAACTCACATGCTATCAAAGCCAAATCAGAAACAGAAACAACTCATCAAAAATCACTTGAGACTGAACAACTCACAGGCTAGCAAAGCCAGATCAGTCTAAATCAGAATAAAATTGTCAAAAAACTTGAGACTGAACAGCTCACAAACTACCAAATTCAAACCATAGTTAGAATCAAATTGTTAAAAAATGCTTGAGACTGAACAACTCACACGCTATAAAAGCCAGATCAGAATCAGAATCAATTTGTTGAAAAAAAAAAAACACTTCAGACTGAACAACTCACACGCTATCAAAGGCAAGTCAGAATCAGAAATCAATTTGTCAAAAACACTTGAGACTGAACAACTCACACGCTATCAAAGCCAGATCAGAATCAGAATCAATTTGTCAAAATACACTTGGGATTGAACTCACAAACTACCAAAGCCAGATCAGGATCAAGTTGTCAAAAAATATTTGAGGCTGAACAACTCACAGGCTACCAGATCAGAATCTGAATAAAATTATCAAAATACACTTGAGACTAAATAACTCACACGCTACAAAAGCCAGGTTAAAAAACATCTAAACACTTGAGACTGAACAACTCACAGTCTACCAAAGTCAAATTGGAATGAGAATCAAATTGTCAAAAAAAAATTGAGATTGAATAACTCACAAACTACCAAAGTCAGATCAGAATCAGAATTAAATTGCCCAAAAAAAACCTCAAACTGAACAACTCACAGCCTATCAAAGCCACATCAAAAGCAAAATCAAATTGTTAGAAAACATCTGAGACTGAACAACCCACATGCTACCAAAGTCAGAACAGAATCAGAATCAAATTTTTATAAAACACTTGGGACTAATCAACTCACAGACTACCAAAGGAAAATCAGAATCAAATTGTCAAAAAAAATTACTTAAGACTGATCAACTCACCAGCTGCCAAAATCAAATCAGAATCAAATTGAAAAAACCTTTGAGGTTGAACTGCTTACAGTCTACCAAAGCCAGATTAGAATGAAAGTCAATTGTTAAAATATACTTGAGACTGAACAACTCACAGTCTACCACATCCAGATCAGAATCAGAATCAAATTGTCAAAAATCACTTGAGATGAACAACTCACACGCTATCAAGGTCAGATCAGAATTAGAATAAATTTTTCAAAATACATTTAAGAGTGAGCAACTCACATACTACCAAAGCCAGATCAGAATCAGAATCAAATTGTCAAAAGAAAACTCTTGAGAGTGGTAACTTACAGGCTACCAAAGCAAGATCAGAATCAGAATCACACTGTTGAAAAAAGACTTGAGACTGAACAACTCACACCCTATCAAAGCCAAATCAAAGTCAATCAAATTTTCAAAAAAATATTTGAGACTGAACAACTCACACCCTACCAAAGCCAGATCAGAATCAGAATCAAATTGTCACAAAAACACTTGAGACTGAACAACTCACACTCTACCAAAGCCAAATCAGAATCAGAATCAAATTGTCAAGAAACACTTGAGACTGAACAACTCACACACTACCAAAGCCAAATCAGAATCAGAATCAAATTATCAAAAATGTTTGAGACTGAACAACTCACACCCTACCAAAATCAAATTGTGAAAAAATTCCATGAGACTGAACAACTCACAGCCTATCAAAGTCAGATCATAGTCAGAATCAAACTGTTGAAAAAACACTTGAGACTGGACAACTCACACGCTACCAAAACCAGATCAGAATCAGAATTAAATTTTCACAAAAAACCTCAAACTGAACACCTCACAGCCTACCAAAGCCAGATCAGAGTTAGAATCAAATTATCAAAAAAACCTCAAGCTGAACAACTCACATGCTACCAAAACCAGATCAGAAGCTAAAATACACTTGAGAATAGACAACCCACATTCTACCAAAGCCAGATCATTAATGGGAATCAAATTGTTAAAAAATTTTTGAGAGTGAACAACTCACAAGCTACCAAAGCCAGATCAGAATCAGCATCAAATTGTCAAAACATTTAAGACTGGACAACTTACATCCTGTGAAGTAAGCAAGATCACACATTACAGATATTGCAGGTGCATTGAAAATTCACAAACTCACACTGCCATGTGAACAATAGGATCTCATCATTATGTGGTAGTAGAAAAAGTAACTCACAAGCTTTCAAGTGAGTATAACCATCAACAAGATGAGAATGTTAGAAGCATTGCATCTGTACCTTAGATGAAGAAACTCACCCCCTTCAAAGTAAATAAGATGTAATGAGATATTATGTATATTCACAATTGACATCAAGACTCACATACTATCCAGGAAGCCAGATCAAAAATCATGCAAGGCTTTCAGCAGAAATTAAGTCAGACTTGAAATGAAGTAACATACAAGCTGTGATGTCAGTAGCATAGCATTATGAGAGTCAAATTATATGTAGAAAATGTACCAAGGACCTTACCTCCTGTTCAGCCAGGCCATGAGTAGAATAGAACTGTACTTGAAGTTAGGCAACTCACATCCTAAAATGAACAGCAGCATGGTATTGTTAAATACACAGCAAGTACACATCATGAATGAACCTCACCCACTATCAAGTGCAGCAAACCACCAAATAATTAAGACTGTCAGAGATATTCTAATAGACTCAAGGTCAAGCAACTTACAAGCTGTCAAGTGAGCAGGATCACCAGTAAGACAGAATCAACAATGGGATTGTAAGCATGCATTGCAGATCATGAAACTCACAATCTGTTAAAAACACCAGCCACAGAAAATTGTTGTTAGCATAATTATAGATTCATTTGACACCAAGTAACTTACATCCTGTTAAGCAAGAAAACCATTAGTATACATTGTCCATATATATGTAAGATAAACTCACTTCCTGTTAAGAGTAGGATAACCAGTAAGGCAGAATTGTCAGTATTACATGTATGCATGCAAGATCTAGCAACTCACACCCTATTAAGTCAGCCCAATCATCATAGGATTGTCAGAATTGAAAATTTATTATACACATAAGATCAAGCAACTTACATTCTGTCAAGCATCAGAAAGATTTCAGGTGCACATTTGAGATGAGATGGAGTGACTCACTGCCCTCTAAATAATTTTCAGAGTTAGTACTGCATCTAGGTGTACTTGAAAGTGAGTAACTCACAACCTACAAAATGAATTGGGTCATCAGTAGGGCATTGCATGTGGATTCATCACTTACAGCCTATCAAAGTATGGTCACAACATGGTTGTTAGAGGGATTTCAGATGTGCAGTTGAGATCAAACAGCTCACATTCTGTTATATTTGTAGGGTTATGAATATACATCACTGTCAGACAATCTAGGTGCACCTGTGATCAAGTAACTCACAGGCTATCAAATCAGTGAGACCATCAGCAAGATATTATCAGACATATTCTGGGATAATCCAAAATCAAGCAACTCACATACTGTGAAGCAGACCCAATTCCCAGTAGAATAATGTTACTAAAGTTATATGCAAGTGCATTTGTAATCAGGCAACTCACATCCTATCAGGAAAACCACATAAGAGAATCAAGTGATCAGGCCTTGCAAGTCCACAAGTTGAGCACTAATAGCACTCACCTTCTGTTCAGTACAGATCATGAGCAAACAGAACTATTGGGCATTGCACTGAATCCATCTGACATGAGTAACTCACATCCTATCAAGTAAACATAGGACTATTGGAGATGTTTCAGGTGTCCATGAGACCCAATACTTACATACTGTCAAAAAGATGATAACCATTAGTCAGATGTATTGCATTTTCAGGTGCAGAAATAAGCTACTCACAAGCTATCAAGTGAGCAGAGGGTCTTCAGAGACATTCTAAATGGTGTCAGATAAAACAGCTCACTAACTATGAAGAGTAATCAAAATTATGCAAAATACCAATTTAAAAGGCATTTATGTACTCACATGCTATCAGTAATATCAGTGTTTTGTTGTGTCTTCAACATCATACAATGCAACATACCTTGGTATGTGGAAACCATAGAACAAGTAACCTCTCCAATGGCACTGAGCAATCCTGTGCACAGATCACCTTCCATAGTGCACTATTCAACATTAGTTTCCCACAGCATTTCAGTTTAATATTATCACTTACATTTTTACAGCCCATTCAATGCAGAGGTTCAGATTAGTTTGCTGAGTGGATACCAAGAGCAGTTGTAAGGCCACTTCATCCAGTGCAGCTGCAGTCTTTTCCAAAAGAGGTCCACAGTTGGCATTATCCTCATGCATGTCTGCAAACATTAGGACCATAGCTGCCATCATTTTCAACAGGCCACACTTACTAGTCAATTGAACATAGTTTTTAGGAGGGAATTGGGTCCTCCCTAGTTCACTCTCTATTTGAAATTGTAGCCTTTCCAACATTTGTTGTGCCCTTTCACTTCTCAATTCTCTTGCTCTCTCCTTTGAACATCCTTCATTCTTGAGTTCATTGTAAGCATTACACTCCAGGGTGTCAAGTTTTGTTGATAACAGAAGGACAGGAACTAAGATATATAAAAATTATGAACTGGAAAGTATCCAGTGAAGAATTTACATGCCTTTCTTTGTATCACATTCCTGAAAGAATTTTATCTCTGCAGCCATAATGGGTCTGTTATAATCAGTTACAGGAATGCAATACCTGCATCAAATGGAAATTCTTATGAATAGCCTCCAGGAAGGACACAAAGCACACTTGCCAAATGGCATGGATCCGTTTCTTCAAGTGTGATGTGGTTGCCCGGTCCAGCAAGAAGTTTTTCATCTTGTTGAACTCATCCACACTCCCAGCTTCAAATCCGCAGGAATCATGAAAAATAAAGCCTGGGTTGCTTCTGAATATCAACTCATTCTCAATGCTATGCTCTCCCCGCTGGAAAATGTCAGTAAGTGATGACAAGTGATAAATTATATCTTTACTCCAATTGACCCTTCAACCACATCCATATTGATCTGAATATCAGTTATCAGTAATGTACCAAGACTCATGGCCAGACTGTAACACGCCTTTTTTCCACTCCCATCAAAAATCTTCGGCCGCTCTGTGGTAGCACAAACCCGTTGAAGAATAGTTGTCTTGCCTGCATTTGACCTGCCCACAATGAGAATTCGGAACACCTTGAAATATTTTCTGGTCACTCTGGGTCAACATGCAGTAATAGGAATGATGGCAGATAGCCCAGACCGAACGTCGCCATTGGTACCCGCATCAAAAATTGACATTACTAGAATCAGTATCACTAGGGGAGGCACCTGGCACAGCGCCGGCCACAGACCCTGGATGATCGTATCAACACCAAAGCGTAAAATCCTTAAAGTGTGGAGACCAACCCGAACCTGATGCATGGAAAAATGCAGGATCACTTAGAGGGGCGGAAACGGTGGCGAGAGCATGAGTGTGCGAGGTATCCCCATGAGCTGTGCCTAGAACACATAAATGAGCTGTCGAAAGCTAATAGCGATGGGATTCAGTAACCAGAGAAACGGGTCAAGACATCAGTACGATCCACAGAAGGCACATTAGCCGTGGCGACGATGCGAGTGGGTGTTGTATTCCTATCCGCGGATTCTAGTAGGTGGTGAAGATGAGCAAACAAACGCCTTCAGGACTCATGGACAAGACCTACCCGGCCTATTCTTCGATGGAAACAGTATCTTCTTAATCCTACGAAGAGCCATTTCAAAAGGTATGAGCAGCGAACGAGAAATGTGTTAGTGGAAAGCTGTCAATCGATAGTCGATTATCAGGGCGCTTCAAATCCGGACTTGTTGCTGTTTGCAACTGTTTGTTTCCATCCCGATACGGACACATATCTCTCGCCGAAAGTTGTTCCTACAATAATGCACCAATCCGATACTCGAAATGCTGCCTGTGTCGGCAGAACCCTTGCTCACGAATGGGAATCCAAATTGTAACTACATACTGAAGTGTATCGAAAGGTTCACAACTTGCAAAGTAAGTCAACTGAATCACACGGTTCCAAAGAAGGCAAAAAGTTCTGTCGTGACGATTTAACGAAATCCCAGAACCCTTTGCTCTGCGAGCAAGGGAATCACTCGCTTGGTGATATTGAGTTGAAGTAGCACTGATTTTGGCGCAAGATCCCCGGGATTGAACTAGTTCAGTTAACCACTACATCCTCACTGACTGAGTCACTGGCCTGTTCCTCAAATCATTATCATCCGAGTGTGATAAGTGATAGTACCACGGCTCTCTTCTTCCTTCCATCGCCCAAACTACCGCTCTCACTTTCTGCCACCATCATGTCACCACCACCCAATGACATCCATTGAGCATGCAGAAAGCCCATCAAAGTACTATTATTTGAGGTCATTTGGCGAAGGAGAGAATGTGGAGCTGTGGGTAGAAAAGAGTGACAGGTCTACTAAGCTGTCGGCTGCTAACCAATGCCATAGAGGGATGGAAATAAGAGGGAGCATGTTCATGACCTGTATGAATACGTTGTTGTGTACAGGAGGTATTTCCAACTCGCCTATATAAGCTCATGCGTTTCAACTGAGGGATACGACCTGCCGCACGCACGTCTTTACGGTCTTCGCTGGTGTTTGAGTTCTTCGACAAGAAGGGAACAGCCGTGGTCCCAAGAGTTGTGCACTGGGGAAGATCCCCTTCTTGCAGAAGTAGCAGAGCTCGTCGCAGCGGTGCTAGATGAGGGTGAGTGATCCAAGTGTCGGCATCCATACGAGGACGGAGTGAGCTGACGAGCTCCCTATCATGTGCAACAGGAGCTATACACACATGGGAATCAACTCTGCCTTCCACCTCCACGACCACGACGACAATGACCCGATTATCAGCAGGTTGGATGGTTCGAGTTCTGTTGAATAGGGTGTGGACAATCTAGGATACGCGGCACTGTCACCAGTTCGCATATTTTTCCCTGCCTTTCATCATTTGACATCTCTGAGGACTCTTGCATGGGTAGATTCAGTCTTGCCCGTCACTTGTAAATTATCTGCGGAGGCGATCTGTACATGTCAATATCTTTCTTACTTTTCATTCAACGCTTGCCATACTATTCCTGCTATCTGTTGCATGACGTTTCGCCACATGGTCCCACCTGCACTATCCTCCTCCTCCTTCCCCTTACTCGAGGTAAGCACATAGGGCACACCTTTATCTCCACCCACACTGACACCCTTCACGAGGGGCAGTTCACCCAAGATGGGAACATTGAGCGAAGCAGCAGTGGAACGAAAGGATGCTGGTGACCCGAAGAGGTAGTGGGGAGTGGCACAAGACGGGCAGACGAAATGCGACTGATTCAGGATCGTTCCTGTAATCTTTGGATGTGGTACTAAGATGTAGGAAATACAGTAATGTGCACATCACACACCGGTACGGAGACTTTGCGAAACATGGATATTCCCCGGCGGACGTCCGTCAAAGCAACATCCTGGGGAGTAGAGACGATCACCGCACCTATGAGAAATCACTTTGCATTAAAACATACCGACCTTGTGAATTAGCACACATACCGTCGACGACCACGAGCTGGCCCAGTGTCAGTTGTACATCCCCAGTGCCAGGTGGCATATCTATGACGAGCACATCTAGTCCAGGGCCCTCTCCACCATCGCGCCAGTCCACGTCAAACAGTAATTGCTGTACGGCCTTCTGTACCATCAACCCGCGCCAAACCACTGCGGCATCTTCGCGTGACGCACCTGGTTCAGACTTGGGGAGGAGGTAGCCCATGGACATGGTAGGCAAGCCGTGGTTTGTGATGGGAAGCATTGCGCCCGCTGAAAACAAACGGGCAACTTGGTTGATCAGAATGTGAATAAGGAGTTTGGGACACACTTGACGTCAAGGGCGGTTCGTCCGTGTGTTGGAGACCCATGAGTGTCGGTATAGACGGCCCAAATATATCCAAGTCCAGCACACCAACACGTATTCGTCGTCCAAGAGATGGAGGCCTTTGCATCGCGAGAGAAAATGCGAGATTGACTGTATGGCACACGAATGAATAAACGCATGAGTAGTACCATGAGAGTGAACGCACCTGCGATGGTACTTTTGCCAACGCCGCCCTTGCCGCTTGCGACTGCAAGAACTTTTTTTACGTGCGGTATGGGTCGTTTTTGGACGGGACCGCCTTTGCGGGGCATTTGGGGGGCTGGACCGGGACGACGGGGAAGGCCCTACTGGCCAACGTACGTCAATTGACTTGCCACAGATAGCGACAAACACGATACGCACCAAAGGGTTATCGTGCCGGGCTACATAGCCATTAGAGAATGCCCTCGAGCACAGCACAAGGCGACGAGAGCTTTGTTGTGCAAGTTTTGATGCAAGCATGTCGACCGACCGAAGTTGGTTGGATGTGACCTGGAAATTATCAAGTCTTGCCTTGCAGACGTAGACAACGTTTATGTAGGTTTACTGTATTTATTAGCTTACACCAATGCCAAGACATATGCGTAACTGAAGTGATTTTACTATGCAGGTGGACCCAGTGGTTATATGTACATGAAAACAGCTTTCATCTCGAAACCCAGTATCTCAATCATCAATGGGTACTAGGTGTGTTACAGTCGCCAGCATATTGGCGTCAGGAAATTTGCGTGTTCTAGTGGTTGCATCGCTGGTCGGTCATCGTATCACCCTCTCGTTGCGAGATGAGTTGAGTATCGTGAATACAACCAAGGTGACTGCACAGCTAGTGGCTCATTCACTGGAGGGCTCCTGAACGACAAGAGTTGGCAAACAACTGAGGATGGGTTGGGTGCAAGTAACCCCAAGTGGACCAACTAAAAAGTGATAAGCAACCCGTGGTCACCATCATCCCCATTATAATGGAACGTCGCAGCCCGCTTTGACCAAATTTTGCACCTCATGCTTCGCAAATGATCAGACAGCCGTCTGTTGCACTTACATAAAGTCAACCGATTTGTGGATGCAGTTGATTTAAGATTGACGACGTAGACCCCAGAAACCCTGTTTCTGTTTGCCAACACGCCATCCAAGCAAGATGGTACGTTGACACATCGTAGACCATTGACACAGAATAATGCAGCTATGCTCAGGACTTGGACCCTCTCGCAGACACAGTACCACCTCGCTACGCCTTCGAGTCCGACGATGAGGATGAGTATAACCCGCAACTATCGCGCCCGACGCCATCACCTGCAGCAGACCCTATCAAATTCGTTGGCCAGTTCACCTCTGGATCGCCGCTCGTCTTTGTTTCAGGTGATGCAGGCGGAGCATGGACACGCGGCGTGAACCTCGGCGTTCAACAAGGCGGCATATACGTCGACAACGAACAGGTATCGCACAGTCGTGTACCTTCATCTCGATTCGTAACTAAGTCGCCGTAGGTCGGTATCTTGTTCCTTCCACCATGGACGCAAGCAACCATTGTGGTGTCCGAAACGTTAACACACCTGCCGCTGTCAGTAATGAACCGCTATACAACTGCGATCATCGACCACCTGCGGCCCACTAGGTCAATATCTCCCATCTCGTTCACCGATCACTTGGCATCGTAATAGTACTGACTTGTGTTGAAGGGTTTCTATCCTGGATGTATATTTTGTCCAGGGATATATCTCGCCCAAGATTGTCCCTTGGGAAAATGCACCGATTCGATACCTCTCGCTTGGTGATATTGCAATCTCGGTAAGCAACGGACCAGCAGTGAACCAGAATCTAATTCAAGAGCTTTCAGGATCCCGAGATTGAACTATTCGCAGCACCGAACCTAGTTCAGTCAACCACGGCATCCTTCCTCGCTGGCCTGTTGCTCGGATCGCTATCGTCCAAGTTGACGAGACATGCCACAGCTCTCTTCCTTCTTCCCTCGTTCAAAATGCCACTTTCACTTCCTCCCACAACCATGTCATCTGATGACATTTATTGGGACCAGAAAGTCATGCAGAAAACTCATCAGCTGATATTCGAAGTCATTGGCGAAGGAGAGGATGTGGTGCCATGGGTGGAAAAGAGTGACAGGTCTGCTAGGCTGTCGGCTGCTAACCAACGTCGTAGAGCCGCAGAAATAGGAGAGGGCGGCATGTACATCTGACCTGTACGAATATGTATGCGTCATGTATACAAAAACGAGGACGAGAATTAATTGGCTGACTACACTAGAGAGTAGAAATGAAGGTAAATATCTCGTCAGCCCAGAGATAGAGGACAGGGGTATTTCCATCTCTCTTATATAAGCGATTCACGACAAACGCGTCGCGCTTTGACAACGAAAACGATACGCAAAGCGGGCAGATATGGTGAGATACCCGACAGTGAACGTATTCTAGCTCTAATTTCACGTCTTTCAGAGCGACAACGCAGGTACAGCTCGATCTCCAAATGCCGAGCCAACTGATGCAATGCATTCGAACAGAATACAAAGAAGCATTTGCGCTCTTCGACAAGAAGGGAACGGGCGCAGTCCCGAGAGAGGTGCTTGGGGATTTACTCCGTGCACTGGGACAGAACCCTACTCAGGCAGAAGTAGCAGATCTCGTCGCAGCGGCGCCACGCGAGGGTGAGTGGTGCAAGTCTCAGCATTCATACACCAGTTGACAGGGTGCAGTCGACTACAAGACCTTCTTGACCATCTTGAATCGGCCGGATGGATTCAAGCCCGCAGGGACACCTGGTATGTGGAGTCATATCGTAGAGAGCATCGCTGATGGCTCTTATATCCAGAGGAATTCATCAGAGGATTCCAGGTGTTCGACAAGGAGGGTAACGGATTTATCGGCGCTGGCGAGCTCAGATACGTCCTGACACAACTCGGCGAGAAGATGACAGACGAAGAGGTCGATGAGCTTCTGAAGGGTGTTCAGATCGGAGCGTAAGTGCATAACCAATGCTTCTTCCCAAGAGATTTGCGCTGACATGACATCCAGCGACGGGAATGTAAACTACGAATCATTTGTTAGAACCATCCTTAGCCAATGATGCATGATGTTGTATAATTAATGGCCTATTCAATACCATTGTCCGGAGTATCCACTCATGCTACACATTGTAGAAAACTTAGTCACTCTCAGACTCATACTCATCGTCCGAGCGATGTCCAAGAGAGCGGCTCCCATTGCCCACGCCGTTCGTTACCTCCATGATGAGCTGTTCACCATTCTTGAGCCCAGCCTCAGCCAGCGACGTGTGTGCGCTCCACTTGACCTCCCGTCTAGGGTATGAAAGTGCAAGTTTGAATCCCCACCAGGACTCCGGGTCCTGAATTTGAGATTGGATATACTTCTCCAATCCTTCAATACCCCCCTGGGAACCCGCCGGTGGATCCTCTGGATCATCCTGGGGCTGCATCGTCGAAGGAATTGTCTGGCTATCTGCGAACGCGTAAAGCGCCGTCACGGTCGAAGTCGATGGGAACGATCGGACAACGCGCCCGCTCAGGGGCAGTCTGATTGCCAGACGTATATTGTTCCCCCCTCGTGGCTCAGGCGGAATGACCGAACGGCGCATCCACCGCCTCCACTGAGACCGCAGGCGATTGATGCTTTCCTGCCTTTCCCGCTCTGCCTGTATGCGCCTATCTTCTTCCCGCTGTGCGTCTTCTTCCCTGCGAACGCGTTCCGCTTCCTCTCGCTCCGCTCTTCTTCTCGCCTCGATGCGCTCGCGATCCCGTCTTTGTGAATCCTGGTACGCTCTGTCCTGCTGCTCACGCAACTGTCGATCCCGCTCACGCTCTTTCAGCTGTGCTTTATGGCGCGTAAGGAAGGGGGTCACTCGCGGAAGGAGTTGCTGCTCCAGGTGAGTTATAAGTGATTGCGAGGAGGTTGGCGCAGAGTCTGGCACGGAGCGTCCATAGTGGCGGGAAAGAACGGTAAGCACGGGGGAGGATGAAGACGAAGACGTCGGTGTGACATTGCGACGGGGCTGCAGAGCAAGAAATGCAACAAAGGGATAGGTCGTGGCCTGGAGCTTCTGGGCAGCTGCAAGATAATTAGAGCCAGAATCATAGACCAGAATATCAATTCACCATCCCAAGGTATTCTATCTCTAACATCTCCTCCCCAAACAACGAAGTTGTTGTCGTTCATCATCCGTACAAGTTTAGGGTCAGTAAGGGTGGTCCTGTGTGTGATGTCAGAGGAAGTCAGAAATGGACCAAGGCGACAGACCTCTTAAAGACAGGAACGTCATCGTGCTCCTCGGAAACGAGGACCACACATGCGACTCTACCTTCCTTTTGACATATATCCAACAATTCGTCGTATGTCCCGTCGAAAAAATCGGGTAGGACTCTAGTATTTTCCGGATTAGTTGGGGGGTATATGTGGCGCTTCGAGGTAGAAGGGCCATTATCGAGCCCAGTAGCAAGCGACGCAGAGGTCTTGATATTAAACGCCCCCGTTTCCTCCTCTAAAGCAGTTATCCAGCGACGAATAGCGCCGCGGGCATCATGAGTTTGTCTAGGAGACGGTCTATATATGTTGGAACCAAAGTTGAAAGACAGGAATGGGATGCGCAAAACACCCAATATGAACCGCAGGATACCCGTCACGACGTTGATCGGTATAGACAGAAATGCAAGCACAGTGTTGGTGAAGGACCGTGGCGGCTGCATGAGTGCACTTTGAGCGACCTAGCAGCATAGTATGTCAAGGTGTACTCACTCCACGGCCCCCCAGGCGGGCAGGCTGGTCTAAGGGTAACTGGGGGGTGTGGTCCTGAGAGACGCTCCTTGACGAGGACTGAGAACTTGGTTCTGCGTGAAGGCCATCCAGAAGAAACTCCATTGCATTCTGCAGAAATTAGGCCGGAAGTTCAAGCGATAGTGAGCACATACTTGAACATTCCAGTCGACACTTTGCAATACGCTGATGAGTACGTCGGTATCATAGTTTTGTGAGTCGAGCACAGCTTGCAGCTGCCTAACTGCGTCCTGCTGGTCTGCAGTTAGATGATCCATGAACGTCCAGCAGGCCGAGTCGTAGAGACGCAGCTGGTGGTGAATTGTGTTGAACACGATGCAGGACTTCGTGACTTTTCGTCACGTCACTCGAACATTTTTTACAATGGCTTCATTCCGTAAACAACAGACATAATGACGTAGGATACTACAATCAGAAGGTACCAGTAGCGTCGCCAAAACCTCCCTCCTGGTAAGCAGGTTCTTGTGCGTAAGTAACCTGCTCCTCCGGCGCTGGTGGGGGTGCAGAAACTACTGCAGGCTCCCGCGACTCGGATGATGGCTCCGAAACGATCTTGTCCACTGGAGGATCCCTGATTTCAACAGAGTCGGGAAGAGGGTTCTTGGGACCCATAAGACCGTTGGGATCCCAGCCTTTCATACTTCACCCAGCGATAAGAATTCGAAAGAGAATGACATGAAAGGCTCACATTTTTACTTTGATACCAAGGACACCTTGCCTGAGCATAACGTGTCTGACAGCATAGTCAACATAATCCCTCGAGGGTTGACCAGAGTGGATCATGAATCCGTCGGTGAACTTCATAGACTTGGCACGAGCGGCACGCAGCTTGCCGGAAACGACAACCTCACAACCCTTTGCACCAGACTCCATGACGAAACGAAGGACACCGTAGCAAGCCCTATAATGCAACTAAGAAAGAGCCAGCGATCCAACAAGGGCCACCTACCGACGGACAGCAAGACCACCGAGCAGCTTATATCTCAAGCTCTCGCACTGCGCGATGGCAGACAGTCCACGGTATTGGACCTTTTCGGCATACAATTCAAGGGAGTTTTCGGGGAACTTGAAACGCTTTTGAACGAGGGCAGTGAGTTCACGGATGCGACGGCCCTTCTCACCAAGGACCTCCTGAGTGTGTGTTGCACGGATGATAATCTAAAATACGGGCGACTGAGAGTGGGGCCATAGTCGTGCATGATATGGATGTACCTCAGTACGGGCGTGGGTTACACGAACATCACAGCCAGAGTAACCCTCCTCTGCGAGCTCGCGGGTGAAGAATTCATTGAGTTCGGCGCGGAAGACACCGTCTGCGACAAACTTGCGTTTTTTGCTGATTTGGGCAGACATCTTGAGGCAATCGGCTGGGCTGTGGGCGATGATATCAGTCCTGAGTCAACATCTAGACTACGCAGGTGTAATCCAGCCCCACGAATGGCCCTGCAGGCATGCCTCTCGCCAAAGTGCCTGAAACACAACACCACGAACAGAACGCAGGCACTAACCTTGAAGAAGTTGACGGTCGTCGTCGTCGTCGTCGTCAGATGCGTTGAGCAACGGCTGTTTTGTCGGTGAGTCTGGGATCAATCGTGGGAAATCAACGCGGTAGACTCCGTCGGTTCCGTTCGGCATTGCGGCACACGCCCATTTCCTCCGTTCCATGTTGTCTGCTCTGAGGTCGAGGGGACATGCATTAGCGAATCTGCAACGTGCATACGCTACAGCTGCATCCACGAGTGCACTCAGAAAGTTGGAGAAAGATGGCGCTCGCATTCTGCGCGCAGTGCAGCGGCGTATTGACATTCGGAACGAGCTCATGAACAAGGCAACGGTGCATTTTTCGGAGGAAACTTTCTGCTAATGCTTGCCTGTCTTGTAGGCATCAAAAGATGTGACTTCCCAAGAGAGCATTGCACGAGCGCGACAAATAAAAGAACTCGAACCACTGCACGAAGCTTGGGTGTCATGGACAAAAGCAAGAGAGGTCGGTCTTGTTCCTCATGCCCTAGTGTTTGCCCTCATCTACCATGATAGTAGTCTTTGTCGGAAATCCTTCCGCTATTGAACGACCCCGACCCAACGATGCGGACGCTCGCATCTGACGAGTATACCAACCTCTCCGAAACCTTGTCCAAACACATGACATCCACCTTTCCTGCCCTCTTGGTTCCATCCTCTCCGACGCGCTCCCTGTCAACACTCGTGGAGTTGAAAGCTGGCGTAGGCGGGTCAGAGGCGGCTCTCTTTCTTACGGATCTTCTTCGTGTCTATGTTCGATATGCTGGATCGTGTGGGTGGCAGTCATCGATAGTACAGAGCAGTGAGGCCAGTGGTGGAGGTCTCAGGGAAGCCATAGTGGAAATCAAAGGAGAAGGAGCTTACGATGCACTGAGATGGGAGAGTGGGGTGCATCGCGTACAGAGGGTCCCTGCGACCGAAGCGAGTGGACGTGTCCATACCAGCACTGTCGCAATCATCGTATGTTTCTGTCTTGAAAGCTGGCTGCTGAATATTCACTGCTGATCAGGTCCTTCCGCTTAGCGAAGAAGGGGAACCTTCTGGCGACGATAGTCTATTCAAGATGGAAGATGTCAAAATCGAGGTTATGCGTGCACGCGGCGCGGGTGGACAGGTTCTGGATTTGATGACTTATACTAACCTGCCTTCTGATTATATTTCCTCAGCACGTCAACAAAACTGAATCAGCTGTCCGCTTGACACATATTCCAACGGGTATTACCGTTTCCATGCAAGACGAACGCAGTCAACACCAGGTATACCCTATCTTCTTGCTTGAGAGTCGTTTTGGAATTCAGCCGGGAGCCTTATGACAGAACAAACGTCGCGCGTTCCAAGTTCTCAGAGCTCGCCTAATGGACATCAAAATTACCCAAGACATTGCAGAAAGACGTGAGGCACGACGCAGTATCGTCCGCTCAGCAGATCGAAGTGAGAAGATTAGAACATACAACTATGCCCAGGGAAGTGTGGCCACTCGGCATCTGCAACCGTGCTTAGTTGACGTCTTGAACAGGATCGCGTGACGGACCACCGGATAGGGTTGTCAATGATGAACCTTCAATCAGTCATGGAAGGTGATGGAATACAGGATTTCCTAGGTGCTCTACGACAAAACTGGGAACAAGAAATAATGGAAGAAGCGATTAATGACATGAAGTAGGACCCACTAGTACCCTCCTAGAGTTGGATGTCTCCCCACCATATCGACCAGCACAATTCGGAAAATAGGTTAAACATAATTCAGTGTTAGAGTAAGAAGATTGTAAGTCCAGCAATTCATTGGGTATAGTGACGAGTCCAGTTGTGGACACCGACGTGATCTACATGATGATACATCCCGGGCCTGTTTGAAACCCGAGTTCCTCAAGTTCTTCTTGTGCGGCTTCACGTTCATTGGCTCGCAATTTCTCGCGGGACTCGACTGGGAACCAATCAGACATGAAGTTGAGCAATGCATAATCAACGTTCGCTGCAGTGAGAGTTGTTATATCAGAATGCTGATCCTAGGCCCATCTGAACCTACCTCGATTGGCTGCCAAGACAGTGGGTGCTCGGCACAGTGGGCAGTCCGCTTTTCCGCGTTTCTGCAACTTGACAAGACACCTACAGTATGGCAAGAATGTCAATAGTGACATAGACACACTTGGATGACGCTTACCTGACGCAAAACAAGTGGCCACAATCCAGCTTGACAGGCTTGAATGCAATGCTTGTACAAATGAGACACGAAAAATCATCGATATGAGGTACAACAGGAAGGAGAACTTCTCCAATTGCCTGGACCATCAGCCTTTGCAAAGGTATGAGCGGCTGGGTGGCGAGCACAACTTCGGAGGAGGGGGTATCGCCTGATGCAGATAGGAGGTGCGCCGGAATTGGCAGAGCTGTCCGTTTGGTATGCTTCTTTAATATTTTACGGATCGCCTCTGCAGTCGCGAGCTGGAACTGTGTGGACTCGGTCAGCCACCAAATCTGAAAGGCTGTAACACTGCTGTCTACACGTAGTGTATACATACCTTCTTGACGTCCAGAATGAACGTGTTTATTTTAAAAAACACTTCCAACGCTTCTTTGCTGCCTGAAAGTCTCGACGATCCCCCTTTGCCAGCCACTCGCTGAGAGAATAATACCAACCGACGCTCTGCCTCCTCCACACTTCTCTCGCCCCTATGAACTTCTCCGATATCCTCAAATATCTCGGCCTCAGCATACAGCTGAAACACTTCCCTCCAAAAATAAAGATCCGACTTCCCCACTGAGCCGGGGCGCACAGTTGTCGCGTTTCCCGTGGAAAGGAGATACGCCGCGAATGAATGCGGAGACGACGAGGACACAGGGCGGGCGTTGGAGGATATGGATAGAGCAAGAGCGCCGAGTGACGATTTGAATTCGCCGTGGAGCTTGGAGAAGTGGCCTGAGAGCGAGGACAGCGCGGACGTGAGTAGGCAGAGAAAGGCGGTGTCGGAGCGGAGCGGTATAATGAGGTCTTGACCGGTGTCACTGGGCATGGTGAGTCACAAGGTCGTACGGACACAGGACGATACCGCAAACCTTGGTTCTAGGTAGTGGGACGAAGGGGGCACTCCAGTATCCTCGTCTGTGGTCTGGGGACGGGCAGGCAGATGAACGGCTGCACCTACAATGTGTTTGATTTGGTCGGCCGACAGAACGACAGTAGTACCCGACACTGCAGCGTCATGGCCAAAAGAAATACGCAATCGAGGCTCGAAGTGGAACGCCGACTTGGATTCAATCTCGTATATCATTGTAGGGTGCAAGCGAGCATGCACCAAGCTATGACTTGAATCCCCTGACGACGATGCATCCCACTCTTCCGACTCTGTATGAAAAACATGGTCTTGTGCCCCTTCTTCCAGCAACAACTGTAATACTTCCGGGGAGAGTCCAAACGAGTCGAGCTCGAGGACGACTTCATTAATAAGTTTCTTGAGCTATGTAATTGTTTGGGTGCGTTAATATTGAAATGAGGTCCAGATCAAAGTGACCCACCTGTCGGTATTCGATTGCGTTTTGCCGTAGTTCAGGCGATAGGGTGAGCAGAAGCTCCGAGTATGTCTTACAAAAGTGCATGGCTCGAGTTCAAGGCTAGCATGCCAAACAATTCAAGAACTGACGACAACAAACGGCGGATCATTGCCTTCCCGAAGTCACTGATTGGTGGTTTCGGACTTAGTGGCGGTGCAAAAGACTAAATTGGTCGTGTGACTAGAAATGAATGCAAGGGTTTTACAAAGCTATTGAATGTTCTAGGGTGTACTAGATAAAACATATAATGGAAGATGAACCTGTCACTGGACGTGGACATAGAAAGGTGCAGTAAAGTATGTGAAGCCCTCCAACTGGGATAATATGTACAGCGAAGGAGTTCATTCAGCGCAAGTCAGAACATAGCAAAAGAACAAACCATCACTTCTGTTCTGAATACGGTGGTAGTGATGCCGTGGAGGACGAGGAAGTGAGAGATGGTGGGATGAGCGTCTGTTGGGATGCCCGTTGTTCCCACACCGCTTCACGCGGAACTAGCCCAGGCGTCACAGGTCGTGACGAATTTGGGGTGTTTGCCTGCGAGCGGTTGTGCACCAGATGCGCACGGACAAGATGACCTGCGGCCAGGGCACTAAGAAGGGAAAGTTCTCCGGCCATAACAGACGCAGCGATGACACGGGCAAGGCGCTGTGCATTCTGCCCTGGAGTGGTGGGATGTGATCCCTTCAAGCCGAGCATCTCAAGGACAGCACCCTGAGGAGCCAGAACAGTGCCACCACCAATGGTTCCCACCTCAATGGAGGGCATAGTCACCGTCATTAAAAGGTCATCACCGTCATTAATTCTAGGGGTCACGTGAGTACAATATCACCACCACATGCTTACGGTACTCACGGTTCCATGAGTGTCATACAGTTGGAGCTCTCCACGTTCTGCGCGGGATCTTGTCCAGTGGCCAAAAAGACAGCAGTAAGGATGTTCGCAGCATGAGCATTGAAGCCACCGATCGAGCCAGCCATGGCACTACCAACAAGGTTCTTCTTTGTATTCAGGTTGCAAAGCGCTTCCACGGTCGTCTTGAGGACGCTCTTCACAACCTTTCCAGGAATAACAGCCTCGGCGACCACGCTTTTGCCACGCCCCTCGATCCAATTAATCGCAGCGGGCTTCTTGTCTGTGCAATAGTTTCCGGACAACGCAAGGGTAATCATCTCAGGGAAGTGCTTTTGCATCACTTCTAGAGCCTTCTCTGTACCCTTAGAGATCATGTTCATGCCCATCGCATCGCCGGTGGTAGTTGCAAAGCGCACAAACAACGTGCGACCTGCTAGTGCCGTCTTCAATCGCTGCAGCTTGGCAAAGCGGGATGTAGACTCGAATGCCTCGCGTATGACTTGGTAACCTTCGTCGGAATCTATCCATTTCTTTGCTTCAGCGGCCATCAAGAGGTTGGGGAAGTCGATCGCAGGACCGCGCGTCATGGCATCGTTGGTAAGCACAGTCGTCACACCACCGCCCGCGTTCAGCGCTTTACATCCACGCGACGTCGAGGCAACCAGGGTGCCCTCTGCTGTGGCCATGGGGATGTGTACTTGATGACCATCGATTGTGAGCGGACCTGCGACACCAAGGGGAATCGGTATGTAACCAATGACGTTCTCGCAGCAAGCACCAAGCACGCGGGAATAGTCATAATTGGCATAGGGAACGTCCGAATATTCCAGCGTCTTTGTCAAGGTTGCCCGAGCTATGCGTCACGTGAGACACCAGTCACGCCCCGAATGGGGATACTTACAGATGAGTGCCCTCCTAATGACCACAGCGCGTTCCAAGTCTCCAAGAACCTTCTCAAGCGCGTAAGGCGCGACCTTGCCATTTTGAGCGAGTAAAACGACTTCTTCATCGTTCAATGTGGCTAGCGAAGCCTGCACGGGTCGAGGACCGTTTTCGAAAATGTCTATACATTCCTCCAACGAGCGCACGGGAAGCTTCTCCTTTGATTCTGTGGTCCTGACGACAGCAGTTGACTGAGCTTTAAGTTTCATGTCTAGCAAGAATGCGGGGACGCCATTCTCGCTAGTAGGATGGACAGCAATGGGAGCCAGGATGGGCTTTGCGATGGGGGTTGAAGGCGGAAGGGGATCAGGAGTGATGGCTGGCTTCGTATCATTGGGTACAGGGATGGGGTCATCGCCAATGGCAAACAAAGGTCGCCTGCGATGGGCTATCGGCTGGGGTTCAGACAGGTCCTTGTCATCAGAGTCCTTGTCAATCTTGGTACCTTGGACAGAACGGAACCTGACATTCTGCGGATGAATTCCTCTGATGGCCCCCTCTGCAATCCCTTTAAGAAGGTAACCATTAAGTACCAGACTACCGGCAAGAACCAAGACAATCCATTTGGACAAAAGGGGGTCTCCGACCAGTCTAGTCCAGGCACTCATGAAGTTCTCAATGATGTCACTAGGCTTAGAAGAGGAAGGCAAAGCCTTGGGACCAGGAGGAACAACGAAGATATAGACGGGCTGTGCAATTTCCACGAGGAGATCACCGAAGGATGTGTTTGCGCCGTTAAGATGAAGGGCAGCCAAACTCTTCAAGACGTCGAAGATAGCTGGAGAGGTGATATCAACCCTGGGGATTTCGATGGGAGAGTCTGTGAACGGATGGAGAGATTGGCGTGATTCATGGCGTGAAATCGTTGAAGGTGCTAATGTAGTCGTGAAGTTAAGGATATGCAAAGTCAGGAACGATACGATCTATTGTTCTCATAAGTCACAGGGACCATCCATGTCAGAGGACGCACCAAAAGAAGCTTGAGGCGTGCGACTGGGTTCTCCTCAGTTGTTTCCGTCGATAGGTTACTTCTGCGCTTGAGCATGGAACCCTTTACTCCAAGGACTGTTTCCGAGATCCTGTGCCAAAGGCCGACTTCCTGCGGTGGTGATGAATGGATGAGAACACCGGCTTTTCCATCAGTGTGAAGCGTATTAGAGCTCCGGGATCTTGTCATAACACGAGCTGCCTGAATCCTCCGGACCTTGAAAACAATAGCATGAGTGGGAGGACACAACCAAAACAGGCAATGGCACGTGACGAGCACTTACCTCGACCATAATTGTCAAGATTGCTGTGTAAAATGTTCCGAAAAGGATGCAGTCCAGAGCCAGCATCAATGCGGCCAACGCGCAGAACTCCTGTAGACCACCTACTTTGCTTTTGGCGCCCATGGCAAGAACGGCGATCTCAAGGGCATAGTCACGAAGGATAAGGTTTCCACTCCTTTCCATGGCTTCCAATACCACTTCGCCTGCTGGCTTGACGTGGCCTCTCCACCGCCCTTCCTTGACGGGAAGGGTGAGGTGAGGATGGTTGAAGACAGCCCGAGCAAGCCTTAAAGGCTTATCAAAGCCGACTGTAGAAACAAGGAATGGTAGGGCCTCTGTCATGCTAATGGGGTCGAGAGGAATATTAAGGTAATGTGATAAAGGCAGAGCGAGCATGAATGCTAGGACAGCCGACGATGCGATCGCGGCGGTCAACGAGAAATTAGATCCCAGTGCACGTGAAGACAGGAAGAGACGAATGAAGGCTGCATGCATGAACATATACCCGGCAAGGATAATCAGGATGTCAAGCGAGTCCGCTTGCTGGGGTGACTTAGCATTTACTCTGAATGCGCGTGACTGTAGGTCCTACCTTTGCCAGTTCCCAGAAGCGAATTACAAGAGTTCTTGCAGCATACGCGATCCACTTGCCGCTCCTCATTTCGCCGATCGATTCAGCTGGCTGGTTTTCGATGTGATACTTGACTCCATACGAATCCTCTGAAAAGGTTGCCTTCGCTTTCAACGCGTCTACAAAATCGTGACGAGCACCACTTGCAAACGACAAGGTCAGCACACGTGACTTGGGTATTTGGAGAGATGAGTCAACGAAGCAAGCGTCCGAGGAGTCATCAGGGCGGTAACAAAGCGAGGGGTAGCTCTCGCCTGATGAAACTAGGAGGTCAGAAGCGATATGGTGTGTTAGATTATCGATAGATGGCGCAAATTGTACAAGATGCTGGTACATCGAAGTCTGTGTGATATCAGTCTTCTGTAGGTGTGATCTAATTACAAAACTCACCGCATCTTCAGATTGCACCGCCACTGACTGAGAAGAGAATATAACTTGCTGCAACTCGACTGCGCGAGAGTTTGGGTCGGCTTTACGTCGTCCGTACCAGTCTGCATCAACGCCGACCCATTCACCGTCACGGAGGAGAGCATGGGCAGTGCGGAGGGTGGAGGGGAATGTCGGGGCGAAGAAGGCCGAGTGTTTAATAGCAGAGAGAACATGGAAATAGGCTAGTGTGCCAATGATGGCAAAGCACACGATTGTCTCTATGGGCGAGAATACAGCGCGCCGAGTGAGAGGGAGGAGAGGTGCCCGCATGTTGAAAAATGAGTGGACCTGGCGCTGAAGACGGATGGTCGAGTGACAGCAAGTCACCGCCAACAGGGCTCAGAGCAAGGAACGAGAGCTGAGCTGTACGCGTCAGACGATGACCTGCGCGATGCCAGAGGGTCAGAGAGAGGAAACCTCGTTGTTGTGAACCGAGGAGGCAAAGAGCCAGGAAATGGTACGACCCATTTCACTTTTTTTATATGTATTATACTCCTCGGCTCGCTTAATTATACCGTTAATACTGAGGGTTCTTACTCGGAGGCGGTGACTGTCTGGGGTCTTCCCTGCCCCCGGTGACCCGGTGGACTCACATCCGGGTCATTACACCCACAGCTGGCCCTACTACGTTCCACCCTCCACATCGCTGGCGCTTCTATGAGCATTTCTTCCTGATAAAGCGATGGACGAATCCCTACCCACGCACAGGACGCCGGGGTAAGTCTGACTCGTCCGGTATGTCTCAGTTTCGTCGTGTCAAAGTGCACCTCCTTTGGACAATCCTTACACTGCACTACACGCTGCGACACTGCCGGGCCCTGAAACCAGCATCACAAACCAATGGGGACAGCTTAGATCTCCTGCGTCATTCCCCTCATGCGGCAGCACCCACGGATCTTTGCTGTGCACATTGCGTTCCATCCAACTTGAGTGTAACGTTCTGCATGTCACATGGAAGAGAAACCCCCGGAATGACGCTCAGACCTCACTGGGCAGTGCCATTATTCCTAAAAGCTTCCGCCGAGCGCATCATTGTATATGTTGACGCACTGATTGTGGAGTTGTTGATTACAACGGAAAATCCTATGTAAAGCAACCTGCATCTGAACCTGTTGTGACATCTGATATGATCATACGATCTTTCAGTATTCAATCATCAGGTCCAATATACCGGTACCATCACTGTGCCATGTCCTGCCCAGCACAGGTGATGCTATATTGTCGATTACTGGGCACGCCCAGCAGGTCGTCAAGAACATACACATTGAGATGGTAGGGAATAAGGTTTCAGCAAATGTGAGTTACATTTTCGCAAACAACACTCTTAGGTATCGTGTCAGATATCGTGCAATCAAAAACTATAAGCTTTGAAAAGGGGGCTTGCCCACCATTCTGCATACACTACACACCAGATCACCCTTCCTGTCGAACGGAAATCTGCGTGAACTCCAAGGACCCCATCCGCGAATTTCTCGTGACCTGCCTGTAACGCGGGTTTCGGCGTTGAAATTGTGACCCAGATCTGAGAAATCTTCCAATGGTAAGGCCACCTGTCATTCAAAAGATAAACCATTGCATCGGCCCACCAGGCTCCTATTTCTGGCGACCAGTCGGTTCTCTAACAACTTGCCAGGTGCGGCTAATCTAAGTTGGGTCCGATAATTTCGATACATCATCACGGTCTCAGCAGCCGATCAGTTCAATGGGTCACTCAGGCATTGCCTAGCGTATAACTTTGGTTTAGCTTGAAGTCATGACTGATTAGTATGGTTAGATACATAAGATATCTGTGTACCCTAGTCTCACCCCCGTCTTCCAACTTCGGTTGTGTCCCCCAAAATGCGCGGGGGTGTCTAGTCCTCACTAAGGAGATTCGTGAGCACCTCAGTTGACCAATTGTACGCAGAACCTTACTCTGATGATGGTTTATGGAGAAACCAATCTATTGCACCGGAAAACGCAGCAAATGCCAGCCCACCACCAAAGGCAGCCTTCGGCCCGGAATTTCGCGCGAGAATACCACCTGCGACGAAACCAGCGGCCACAGGGTTAATTATGTCATTCTTGGCTCGGTACTGAACGAGCGTCAGTGTTAGAGGCATGCAAAAAATAAATGGATACTTGCTGCTTCGATGACACACTCTATTCCAGCAAATAAAGCTCCAACTTTGCCAAATCCTTTACCAGTTCTCCACATTCCTCTACCCATTTCCTTGAATACTTCACGCGCCTTTTGGGTATTGCTCAATCCAGCCTGTGTTTGCTGCCGTAGGTATGGATCTTCATATGCAAAAGAAGCAGACATTAGGGAAAAGAAAGCACCGATCCCTAGACCTGTGGGGTGACGTGTCTGGCCCTTAACCTAGGAAATTGTTTGTAGAGACTCTGGTATTTGGACGTACCACCTACTCCAGCCATGACAGTTTTGGCCGCACATGATTCCATGCCCATCATCATCCATGACTGGTATTTTTTGGCTTGCATGAGCTGTTCCCGGTCTTCTTCCGACATCCCTGGTGGAAGGGGTTCCCTCCCAGCCGGATATAGCGGGGCTACTAAAGGAAGTGACCTCCCATTCATAGCTAGCACTCCGCACGTTCAGCGTCGTCGTTGAGCACGATAATGAGCTGGTAGTTGCTTCCACGCTCTCCAAATCTTCCGACTCCTTATGTATTACCAAGAATGGACACCTTCCATTTACAGTCACGGACATGTGTTCGCGTCGTCTGCGGCAACCGTAGTCTTGCCTGCCACCACCAGTCTAATGAGCAGTGGATTTCTGACCACCCTAGCATCCATCGTGGACAATGGGGAGAGCGGCGAACCAGAACTCCCGCCAGGCTCGCCTCCTACATGTGCGTCTTTGGCTGATTTGAGTTGCTCCACAAGACACCTTCACACCCCTGCACAGATAAGTTCGAGGGCCCTTGGTTCACGACACAATTACTACTTTCATCCTCTATCGGAATCATCTCCTTCCTGGTGTTCTCTTATTGTCGTTCGCGGTGGCCGCTACTCTTCGCTTCTCGCACGAAATTAAAGGGTCAGTGGCATTGTAGTGTTGTCAGGAGCGTTGTGTTCATCCCGCGATAGGATTCTCCCCCCACGAAGCTCATTCCCATTCCGCATTCTTTGGATGGATATTACCCACTCTCCGGACTTCCGAGTTTACGATCCTCCAAATCGTCGGATTAGATGCAGCGGTGGTACGGTCCAGTTTTATTTCCTGCTCCAAATGACATTTCACATGAATCCCAGCTGCTTAGCTTCTACAAAACATCATTTTACTTGTTCTTTGTATGCTCGATCTTTGCGACGACCATCTTGATGCCCATCAACTGGAAGGTGCGGCACATATACACACCCCTCCTACGTCGTCAGCTTACATTTCCTAGAACAACATAGGAATCGGGGGTGGTTCAGATGACGACGATAGCGATTGGCCGCAGTGGTCCGATTTCGGCGACGACCCACCATTTCCTGGTCGCGACTGGCTTGATCTCATCAGCGACGCGAATTCATACCTCACGGTGCACTTCCTCTTCACGTACCTTTTCACCATCCTTGCTCTTTATTTCCTTTACAAAAACTATCGACGCTACGTGCGCGCCCGCCAGCTCTTCTCGTTGGAACTAGTGCACTCTATACCAGGACGCACCGTCATGGTCACCTCATTGCCTACCCACCTTCGTTCAGAGCCCGCTCTCGCAGAATATTTTGAGAACATGGGACTGAGCGTAGAAAGTGTTTCGATATGCAGAGAGGTGACGTCACTGAAGATTTTATTGGACGAGCGAACGGAGGCGCTGCTGAAGTTGGAAAGTGCCTGGACACGATATGTTGGCAACCCAAGCGCTGTAGAGACGTACGATCCCTCGGAGAATGTGATATCTCACGTGGACCCGTCTATTTTGGAGGGGCAGCCTGTTAGGCTGGTCGTTCCTCATCGAAAACGACCTACTCTTCGTCCCGGATGGTGTTCCGGCAAGGTCGATGCGCTCGAATACCTGGAGACTAAATTCAAAGAAGCAGACGAGAAAGTGCGGAGATGGAGACGCACCGGAAGGTTCAAAGCAACACATGCTGCTTTCGTGACCTTTGAAAAGATGTCCAGTGCGGTAAGGTGCATTTGAACTATCTTCCAAGTCATTTTTTGAGGGTTCGGTTTAGCAAATAGCCGTTCAGTCGGCGCACTTTCCAGTTGCATGGGAGGTCAAAACCCGTCATGCACCAGAGCCGCGAGATATCATATGGGCTAACATCGCTCATTCTCCAGGTTCGCTATTTTCCCGCGAACTTTTGGTTCTCGGTGCCGTTGGGGTACTACTGTTCTTCTGGATTTTCCCGATCACCGCACTGGCCAGTTTAATGAGCTACAAGGAAATTAAAAAAGTTATGCCGTGGCTCGGAAACCTTATCGACAGCAACGACAAGATTCGCGCTATTGTACAGAACTCGCTGCCGTCGGTCGCTATGATCACCCTCAATGCTCTGCTACCGTTCATCTTGGAAGGTTTGTGCTCCGTAAATGGAACATCGTCATTTGAGTGACCGTTGTCGTAGGTTTGACTTATGCGCAAGGCTACAAAGCGCTTAGCCTGATCGAATACTCTCTCTTACGCAAGTCGGTCAATTTATCTGCCTTTAACTGCGGTCTTCGTTGATATCCGCTACAGATACTTCTTGTTCCTTCTTGTGAACGTTGTCTTTATCTTCCTTTTGGCCAGCACATATTGGCAACTGGTTCGGGACCTAGCAAACTCTCCTGCAAAGATCCCCGAAAAGTTGGCAGAAGCGTTGCAAAAGGGTCGAGCGAAGTAAGTACAGTGTATCTGCCACCAACAAATGTTTAACTGGAATCTTTCAGGCACTTCTTCCTATCATATGTAATCCTCCAAGGCTTAGGTATCATGCCTTTGCAATTGCTCAATCTCGGAGTAATCCTACCTCGTATGATTTTCCGGATTTTCATAACAAGAACTCCTCGAGGTACATTCGTTTCCCTAATCCCGCTACGTTTTTCGACTAACGACAAGCAGATTTTGCCGAGTTAAATGCTCCTCCTATGATCAACTACGGATTTGTATACCCTCAAGCCATCCTCATTTTTGTCATTACGATATTGTACAGCGTTGTTCAACCCCTCATTGTCATTTTTGGTGCCCTCTACTTCGGGGTGGGATACCTAGTCTACAAGTATAAGCTCTTGTTTGGTGCGTGACCCGCGTCCGATTGTCACCGTTAGCTTAACCGCCCCTACAGTCTTTTTCAAGCCATACGAGTCCCAAGGACAAGCATGGCCAATCACTTTCGTACGACTCATTTGGGGCATTGTCATTTTCCAAGTCTTCATGATTGGAATCCTGACACTGCGACAATCGTACATTATGTCCTCTCTTTTGGTGCCACTGGTAATCGGCACAGTGACATGGTCCTGGTACATTCACAACGCATTCCGCCCTCTGAGCAATGCGGTGTGTCTGAGCTCTGTGTGCGAAGTGGAGAGAGGTGAGGAGACTGCCGATGTGGCTAGACTCCGGGAGGGACACCCCGTGTCTTGGTCTCAGAGGTAAGATTCTGTGGTTTCACCAACTTCACATGCTTACGGGTCTGTTGTAGCAATTTGAGCCGGAGGAGATATTCCCAGAACCAGAATGATGATAGCTTGTACATTGCCCCTGAAGACGAACGAACGGACTATGTACGTATATCATTCATATGCCTCAAACTGTAATGTTGACGTAAACTTTCAGTCCCAACCACCAATGGCAAATTGGTACAATGGGGTACTCAAGTATGACATTGGATATCGTTTCTGTGACTTTGGTTGACATTCTCTTAGCACTGGAAAACGTCGTTATGGGCATCCTGCACTTACCGGGGTACTTCCCGAGCCTTGGCTCCCCCTCAAGAAGGGACAGACACTTGTGAACGGCCCCCTCAACGGCAGTTCTATCCCATTCGATTCTGCGCAAGGCGTCGTGCTTAGTCTTCGTGACCGCTACAGCGTACTGCGCAACAAGGTTCGACCGCAGCGGTCGCGAAATGCAACGAATGGTGAAACTACAGACATCGCTTCACCCGAAGAAGGGCATGGTCACGCTTCCGATACCAGTTCAACGAACCCATGGGCCAATGCACATGCACAGTCGACTCTCGGTCATCGTCTGAGTTTTGATCCCGGTTCTGGAGTTATCATGCTGCCAGAAGACGATGATTGGTTGGCCGGAGAAGACGATTCCTCCTCCGAGGACTACGGGAATTCGACACCTCCGTCCGGAGAGGGAGAAGGTGGCCCCTCGCAGGAAAACCTAGCTACTCCTGATAGCCGGTCACCGTCCACGCCGCTGGCATCACCGAAGCGCCGTCATGCGACGTATTATCACCATCCTGAGCGTCGCCGGCATACCGTACATGGAGCTTCCCCCCAGTCATAGTGATATCGGAAGTGGATGTATGTATCTTCTAGTCTATGCACGCGTTATTGTATTTTCTTCTACGCAGACTTCCATTGACACGTTTCCAATATCTGGACATTGACATGATGTCGAAGGTCAACAGCTAGCATAGTTTGCGAACATTTAATCAACCACGACGTCTTGTCCAGTACATCCTTATGCATTCAAACCAAATTCTGACAATGTGTATAGTGAAAGATGGGCGCGCAGTGGGGAGAGAACTAAGAAATGATGTACAACTTCCAGAAGGCGATACTATCAACGATAGGGTATATAATGCGAACAACAACCGATGCGTGCGGAGACAAAGCATACAACGTGATACAATGAATGGTAGCAGCTTCAAAGTGGAAACAAGAGATGAGGGGAGGATAATACCGAGTCTAGTGGCGACGTTCAAAATCTCCCTTTGAAGGAACGACTATCTTCCTTCAAATTTTGAGGGTTGCCTACGGAAGACTAGTTCAAAATCGACGTCGGGTTCAATTCAACTATTCGGCTGGGCAGCTGCCAGCAAGAATGTTATTCCAATCCTCATCCTGGTCCAAATCCGCCACTTTTACGGGTTTCAGCGATGAGCATTCTTCGATCCTGTCATGAACCAATAGCTCGATTTTCCCCAAGAGGCTTTGGCCAGAAATCAGGGCATCGCGGAGCTCTCTGATGGTACAGTGGACACCGCGCCGCAATGGTGAGTCGGAATAAGTTTGGACAGCAATTTTGATGGACTGCCGAGTAAGCGGCTTGTCGCTTTCAGCAAGATTGAATAGTATACTCATGATATGAGTGAGGTCGACAATGTAAGCAATGAATCTCTGCTGCATCCCAGGTCTGTAAGAAGATTCAGCTGCAAGCACCACAGAAAATATTGCAAGAGGACCGTACACGCGCTGATAGGTGTTGTAAAGCCAACGGAGAAGAGCTGTGCCAGCCATAATGGGCAGAGAGAGGGTCAATAAAGGTAGAATAGGCTCGGTTTCCTTCTCCCTACACGCTGGCCATTGAGTCCATCACAGAGAGGGAGTATCAAGTCAAAGCTCACTCCGAATTCGAGGGAGGGTCTGGAGCAGCGTCTTCAACTAGCCCGGCCACCATCTCTTGGAAACGTTTGCTCGTAAGATACTGGGTGCGAATTGAGTAACATCCAAAGACAGCGATGGCCAACCCTCACATTAGATGGGTCGTGGAAGTTCCAGACATTCACAATGTCGGTATGGATGACACAAAGACAAGCCGCTACAGTGTATCCAAAAAATTCCGGAGTAGAAAATACTGCCCTCCAGTATCCTGAGTATTGTCAGTGACTTGCTTAAAAGAGTCAAAGCTATGGACAAACTGCTCTTTCCCACTCTACAGGATGTGGATCAGCGTCCAAAAATACAGGAAGGTGGTGAAGGGGATCTACCGGATAGAAGCTTCAATCTTCAATCGAGGTGCCACTCTTTGCGCCATTGCTGTCACCACGGGTACTGCCGAGGGTCTCGACCCCATGCGTGGTTCAAAGTGCTTGGAAACCAAGTTGGAGGTGAGTTCGATCAACTGTTGATACATTTCCTTGAATTCACCGCGATCTATTGGTGTCAATGGGTAGAAACCAAAAGCGCATTGGGCACTCACTTGAAACTGTAACATAGGGGAAATCCTCTTCGCCTGTGAGTTTTGCTATGTGTTCAACGCAGTTCTTCTGCAGATGTCGCGTTGCTGCTGCTTTGATACGGGCGGCATCGAGGTCTTTGGCCTCCAGGTGGTCAAAAAACTTGTCGTATTTTGTAAAGACCACTATTGTGGGAACTGAAAACATTTAAGAACCAAAGACAAAAAAAGGTGAATATCCGTACTATTCCCAACGATCTTCTTTTTTTCTTTTAAGAATGCTTCTGTTCCTCTCTCCATAAGTCGTTCGCCGTGTTCTTCGAGAGGTATCTGGAAACACAACCTATCGTAACGGGCGTCGTCATCAAAGGCAGCCATAGTCCCCTGAGCGCACCTACCAGATGGCATGGAGTCGTTCACTGACATCTGGATGAACCTTCCGCCCTTGGATGAACTTCTTCGCTAGAGCATAGTTTGCATCATCTCCGGATTCAAATCCCTGGCTGTCGTGTAAGATGAACCGTTCATTCTCCGGCGATTCTAGTGCTTCCTCGATGTTTGCTGCCCCCGGTCGATTATCGGCAGTCAGCTTCATTCCGTAGTTAGAACAGTAGACGGCGCGAGCTGAGCTACTCAACTGCTTCTTTGATTCCAAACGCACGATTTATCAGAGTAGATTTCCCAATTCCGGACTACAAATGGTGAATATCAAACTTTTCAAAAGTCACTTAAACTGTGCACTACCTTGCCTAAAACTAAAAGCCGAAACCTGCAGTGTGGAAATGTAAGACTCTGGCATATTGTTGATACACTAAATGAATCGTACTCACCGACGACATTCATTTAGAAAGTCCTCAGTAGTGGGCTTCAGCTGTCCTGCGCTCCCTGGTTCTGGATTGTGTGAAGAGGTCGAAGACACTGGTTCTTGTGTTACATTCACATCTGCGGTGGCGATTTCCAGGAGAACATCCGGTTTGGTAGCGAGTTGGTACTGGTATTCTGTGTACAGATTGAGATATCTTGTGAGAAATTACATTGCATCTGGTCCTACTATTGTTATCCAAACGAGACAGCACCTCCGCTGCATCGAATGGAATCTCAACCGTCTTTCCAGGGAACTTGACGATAAATTGCTTGTGATATGTGAGCGTCAAGGTAAAACGACCCCTCAGTTCTCTGGTTGCATGAGTCAGGGATGACACGAGGGTAAGGAAAACTGCTGTTGCTGGACGCGAGAAGGAACGTCTCACAGAAAGGGATTGAAGTTCTCCTGAAGGATCTGGACGTTCGTCTGTGCTTGACAAATCTTGTGTCGTTGTCCATCGAATGACAGGTTGACAGATCTGATTTTCCTCGCATTTTCGAGCTTAATATCTGAACCAATGAATGTTAGGATATAGGGTTAGCTAGACGCCTGACACGATGACCTCGTACATGATATGCGGAGAACTCCAGATGGATCCATTGTAGCACTGACTTGGACAAACGGTGGAGCAGGGGACGCTAGTCAACCGAATGCCGCCAATAGTATGGCTCCGGGTCGCTGCACTCAGGCGAGAGGGACAAGAACGGAAAGTGCACGGCGCCCAGATAGTGATCATTGGCATGAGCCATGTCCACGCTGTGCCACAGTGACATGGCTCTATTGGACTCACTGACTCACTGAAGGTGGCCTTGCTCAAGACCCGTCATGGTAGCATATCAGGGCACATTGATCAGATCATGTCTTATTCGTTTTCCTACTCAGATACTATGTCCTGTGGGACCTGGGTCACAAATTTGTGGTGGCTCGGAGCTCCCGCACAGCGTTCAGGCTGGTACTAGTACTAAGCCTGTCACAAACATGAATCACTTTCTGTGATGCATCAATGATCCCAGAAAATGTTAGCGACGAGGGAGGCTAATGACACTACGCATGACACTTGCTCAGACCTGTTCTCGGGCAGTATCATCGGGTAAATTTTCACTTCCCTTGCTCCGTTGCAAAACTTGCCTTGATACTAGATAGTATGTAGACCAAGTTATGTGTGAAATGAAAACACATTGGGCCACAACCCTTATGGTACAATTATGTAGTATCACTTTAGAGGGAAGAAAGAAAAGACAGAAAGGGGCCAAATCCACACAAGCAAAGCTAGACGTGAAAGACCATGTGTCCCGGCCTGTCCTGTCCATTCGATGGACATACTCGAGCACCCGCAGACAGGGAACTTCTTCAAGGATATGCTCACCACCATGAGGCTTCTCCGAGCCGCCAGCACGTCTAAAAACAACAATGCCCTCTCCAGCCCTTGAAATCCAACCACATTGCCCCAGTTATTAGTAAGCGACATTCACACGACTCGGGGGCTTGATGCATTTATACCACAACAACAAACCAATGCACACGACGGCGGTTACCCCTAATGACACGGCAATTGCGATGATGGTCGAGGGTGGCGGTGACGGTGACGATGGCGGTGGCGGTGAAGTTGAGGTTGAAGTTGAAGTTGAAGCTGAGGTTGTGGTTGTGGTAGCAGAAATAAATTGGAAGAGGTCCCAGGCAGTGTAACCGTTAACGTCATAGCAGCACTTGTATAGTTCCACCTGAAACGTCACAGTCGTTAAACCAAGAGCTTGGATAGAGGGGTGAACCCACTGGATCGTTCGGGGTCAGGGCAAAATTCAAGGGACTCAACGCGAGTGAATAATTGTTGTCTGGGGAAATTCTAGAGTTTCGTCATAACTTTGCTCACAAAAGACGAAAAAGATACTACCAACACATATACATCTGTTCCATTCAGTCTAATGTACCAACTGTACGGCGTTGAACTTTGCCCTATAAATGAGCCCTGTTGACTAGGAGTGCTGGTGGTAATGTATGTCGTGTACTTGATATTTTGGATTGAGTATGATTCTCCGTTCATTGCCTGCACTCCCCACTTGCGGAAGCACGATTACAGCAAGTCATTTTGCAGGAAGCCTAGAACGTATTTGATTACTTACCTGTTGCTCGGGGGTAGCACTGCAGTTCCAGAGCGTCAGGTTGGCTTGATCGGATGCGAACTCGATACAGGCCCCAGTGTAAGCTTTGATGTTATAGATACCATTTGCCAATGGCTGAGACATCCTGTGATGAATTGGAGCACAGAGCCTCTGGTCGTGTCTGAATCTGCAAAAATGTCGAATTACGCCACATGCATGCTGAGCTTTTGAATACTCAGGATTCAGGAAGGGGCAGCCAGGACCATTTGTGCACGTTTGGAATCACACACGAGTCTTTTACATGAGGCCATGCAAAAGTTTTTTTGCGTGTGGCAAGGCAAGAAGGATCACCGGTACCGGTCACCCGCGATGCTTGGACGGCGCAGATGTGACTGGAACGGTGTTTGGGAGCTCAAACTGTCAACTTCTTGCTTCCGAGATGCAAAACTGGTCGCTCGAGTGCTTATCGATATCGATTAGCAGCAAGTAGAAGCAAAGGTCCAGGTCAGGTACATCCATCTCATTCAATATATCAATGACCTGAAGTTACACCGTGTCCTTGTGACTCACCTCACGTACGTGGTTATGTACCTCAACCTCACCTTATTGATCAAGGCAACACTAAAGGCTTTATCCAAGTGATTTCAAATCAGGTACTATCGCATTGCAAACTCGCATGCGGCAGTGCACGAATGCATTACAGCTGTTTTCGGAAAGGTTGGCAGTCGTGTCGTGATTTTTTTGTTTACACATTGTTTGTACTCAGTAGTCAGCACCTCCGAGTCCGAAGTTCCCTACTAGCTAATACATGGCATATCGAAAGATCAGTCGCGATGTCAAGCTCGCAGCCATCAGGCTTTATGAACGTCGACTGCTAAGGCTGCAGGAGATCCTTGACTGCTGTAGCATCTCCAAGAGGACCTGGTTTCGCATCCTGAAGCTCTGGAGGGAGACAGGTGATGTCGTCAATCACCCAACAGGGATCCGTGGTCGTGCTCGTCAACTTGATCGCGAGGACCTTGATTATCTCCTTCAGCTTATTCGCAGCAATCCTGACTACTTCCTGGATGAACTTGTCACCCTTCTCCGCACCAACCGATTCATCTCTATCCATTTCAAGACGGTCTTTGCAGAGCTCCAACGTGCTGGTGTGAGCTACAAGAAGCTGAAACGTATTGCAATGGAGCGTGATGAAGGTCGTCGTGCTGAATTCATTGCTCGCATGGCTCAGTATGATGCCAGTGAGATTGGATTCATTGACGAGGTTTCAAAAGATGAGCGGACAATTGGGAGGCGGTATGGACGATCCCAGAAGGGAATTCGAGCAGTGAAGAAACAACCATTCATTCGTGGCCGACGATTCACGATGGATGCCCTGCTCACTCTCGAGGGCATATCAGCAGCCACAGTCATTGAGGGTGCAATGACCAAGGCGTTATTCCTTCAGTGGTTGGAATATACCATTGTATGCACTTGTTCTATTTGTATCTGGCCGACTTACTCACCTTTTTCTAGCTGCCAAAGTGTTCTCCGTATCCTGGCCCACTCAGTGTCCTCGTGATGGACAATGCATCCATTCATCATGGCCCCGAAATCCTTGAGCTCGCAGATCATTTTGGTATGTTTTGTCGCCTTTTCTAGCTTACTCGTACTGATTGATTTGATGTCCATAGGTGTTCGGATTGAATTCCTTCCACCTTACTCACCAGATCTCAACCCTATTGAAGAAGCCTTCTCCAAGATCAAGTATTTTCTTCGTCGCAACCAGGCATACTATGGAGGATCGGAGCGTGGGGATGCAATCATGTATGATCTCTATGAGGTCTGTGAAATCATCACAGCTGATGATGCACACGGATACTTTATGCATGGAGGTTACTTTTGAGCCAAATGTTTGCTACTCGACATGGACCAATGTATTATGACATAGCAGTAGTACACAATGATATGTTACAAGTCATGAGACTCGAGCTGAACACTGCAAGGAAATTACTAGACAGCAGGGATAGACCATTTTTCGATAGCATCACGAAGAGCAGCAATTTCTCCGAACTTGAATCCCATCTCCTTCAGGTCAGCAAACCGCACAAACCGCAATAAACGTGCCTCTTTCAATGAGTGTGACACAAACTTCTCGGCAATGCTGTCATCAAGTTGGTAAGCAAGGCAAAAACGAATGATAGGCATGTCAGGTCCAGTGGCACGGCCTGATGGAATGAGCAATCCATTCTCTTCGAAGGGTGCAGAGACTGATTGTATTGTGGGAGGAACTGGCAGGGGTACTTGAGGGCGGAAGAGACTGGCGAGCTCATTCCCGATCGTAAAATTGAAGACAGGTGCCGAAGCCTGTGTTGAGGCAGAAGCCTTGGACTGCATGTCAAGGCGCCTTTGCAGGACGGGGCTAAGTGATGACTTCTTGGCATCGAAAAGACGGTGGTTGGGTGGCTTGTCCACTGTGGCACAAGATGGGTCATTGTCATTCTTCGACTCAATTACGATGTCAGTAATTGAACAATTAGACGACTGTATTTGTACCATTGCAGCTGCCCAACAATCAAAGTGTTCGTGCCCAAGTGGGAAGTGCTCCCCAGTGTCCGGCAGCACATAACAGTGCGTGGATGAACACGCCGAGTCAGGTTTCTTACAGGTCCACTTGTCACGGAGAAGCTGAATGTTCTTGATTTTTTTCTCGTTTCCAGGGAGAACTGCAGCTGATTCCTTCTACGAAAAATGTGAGTTATGTGCAAAGCCAGGTAGGTTGACTGTAAATAAGATCTATCATACACGTTTTGGACCCTTTGCGGCAGGTACAGCAGCCTCGTCATCACTCCGAGGGTCCAACTTCTGTCCCTGCGTAGCCACAGGTGGCTGAGTGACTTGGACAACAACAATATTCACGATCGGGACCTTCGATGGCATTCCTTTCACGCGCTTCATCAGCCCATCAAAGTCTTCTTGGACAGCAAGAGATAGGCCAGGTTTGGGGAGAATACGGCTGATATAGTACGTCATGGTATAGTCCTCGAATTTGATGAGTTCTGGCTTCAGGGTCTTCACAATTTTGGCGAGAACCTGTGCCTTGAGGGTGTCCCAGGGCACCTCGATCGAGAGGTCAATAGACTCGTTCATTGGCTCTCGTTTGCTCTTTGCCTTCTTCATCTCAGCTGCAGAGAAGATAGACACAAGGTATGAGACCTCCTTTGGACCTTTGGGCTCCTCTGGGGTCGTGTTTTCCTTGCCTATGAAGTACGATTATGTACAAAGTGGTCATGGCTGTTCAGACACAATATATGCGCTAGCTTACCTCGTTTGCGCTTCTTGCCAACAATCGGAGGGGGTGTGGGGGTTGGAGGCTTGCTCTGAAGGGGGTTTGGCAAGTCTAGCTCATCGTCATCAGGGTTGAGTGTCGTGTCGTCATCTTCAGGGTCAGCTCGGCTGCCATCATATGTGATAGCTGAACCATTGAGAGTAAGATCGTGATCACTGTCAGAGGCATAGTCATCTTCTTCGAGCATAAGTTGAGGTAAGTCTAGGACCTGCAGAACCCGCGAAGTTGTTGGATCCATCCCAGCGTATGAATCCATTCACAGTACGAATTTCTACTGAGTACAAACAATGTGTAAACAAAAAAATCACGACACGACTGCCAACCTTTCCGAAAACAGCTGTAATGAGCTCCCGATACATCGATAAGCAAAGCGCTGCAACATTTGTTGCTGAGCCTTTCAACTCCCAAGGTCTCAATCCAACAACCGCTAGTCATGGCTTCGGACATCGAAGCCTTTATGGGCGTCGCTGCCAACGCACTCGGCACTTTACTCCCTGCCTTCAAGGTAGTACAACTGATGATGGACAGTTACAGTCGTATTAAGTTCGCGCGGAGGAGATGTAAAGCTCTCATACAGCGAGCGGCCCTCATGATCAAGGAAGTCCATCGCATGAACTTGCAAAAAAGCGAAACCCTAACATCTAATATTATAAAGCTCGAAGTGTACGTACATACTGAATATCAAGTCAAGAAAAGTCGTTGACGCTATCTGAACAGTAAATTGGAAGATGTCCAAGTCATTATGAGCAGGCTCGCAGAGATGTCCTTCTTCAAAGCACTACTCCGCTATGAGGACATCAACCTTGAGATCGAAGTCGCTCATCGATACCTTACTGATTGTTTGCAACTTTTTCAGGGGAGTCTAGGCTTTAAATATGAGTAGTGTGGTTGATGTTGCTTGGATCTCTAGATCCAGTTTTTATTCTATGCGCAAGCTGAGAAGGACAACGCGGCGAAGCAGGATCGTGAAAATCTTCGAAGCCTCCTCACAAATCTAGTGGGTAACTATCCAGAGATACGTCGTCATTTCAGCCTTCATAGCGATGAGGATGAAGATCTAGCCATGGCTGTCATGGAGAGGGTGCGTGAATGTTCCTACTCGTATCCTACGAGGAATTGATTTCTTAGAAATTGAGGAACACGAACACCGCCTGCCAAGAGAATGTGGAGATACAAATTATACAAAAGAGCTTGGAATGCATTAAATCAACCACCGGAAGGAACGTGCCAAAACAGAACAAGTGGTTGATCACTGAATATGATCTCGACTATTGCGGTACAATTGGTGGTGGAGGCTTTTCTACCGTATCTAAGGCACGATTCCGGGGCATGACAGTTGCAGTGAAGACTTTGAAAGATGTAGGGAATGTAAAAGAGGTTACTCATCAATATCGAGGTTGTTTATTGGCTGACAACTGATGCGGTACGCACAGGCACTGGAAAGAGAAATTGAAATTTGGAGTGGGCTACGCCATGACCATATCGTCCCGTTCTATGGCGCATCCACCTTGACATCTCCACCTTACATTGTATCGCGGTACATGTATAACGGTAATCTTGTCCAATACCTATCCAGGAAACCGAATGCGGATCGTTTGAAGTTGGTGTGTCCCGATGATTACGGAGGATCCTACCTGTTACTAAGATTGAATGCAAAGGTCTTCGAGGTTTCTCTTGGGATGTTCCACCTTCATGGAGAGCACATTATTCATGGTGATCTCAAGGGTGTGAGTGCCGTGTGCTGTAATATTGCGCATCTAACTCATATGCTTATAGGTAAACGTGCTTGTAGATGATTCTGGCAAGGCGTGCATCACCGATTTCGGTCTTTCAAAGGTTTGTTCGTCGGGAACATCAGCAACGCAAATGGGCAAGATTTCAGGAACCCTTCGGTTTCTAGCTCCTGAAGCTCTGAGGGGCGATCCTCTTACTTTTGAAACTGACGTGTATGCGTTCGGGATGGTGATCTATGAGGTATTGCACGATTCCGGGGCATTTTTCGCTCATAAACATGGTGTCGACAGGTATTCACGGACGAAGTTCCGTTCATCAGGGAGCCCGATGACACGGTTTGGAAAGGTTGTCTTGAACTTCGTCCCCCGACCTCGAGCAAGGTTTATGAGCGTGGTTTCAACGACACGCTCTGGCAGTTACTTTCTGAATGTATCTCTCGTGAGCCACCTGCACGACCACGTTTCCAGGCCATCCAGGCGCGCCTATCTGCAATGAAGAAGGCAGAATTACCCTCTCAAACACTTGGCCTGGGTAGAAACTTGTTCTATAATTGTTGCACCCTCACTGATTTTTCAAAGCAACAATACTAATTACTGGGGGCGAACATGTGACAAATTGGGGGGATGACGCCGGACCGACTCCCTCTGCACTACTGGTTGACAGCATAATGCCGCATGTTGAGAAGAGCATGTCAGCATTGGAAGAACGACCCACAGCTGATTCATCCAACCGGTCCGTGACGAATCGGGGCAATAACGCCGAGCCAATAAGCTCCCTTACATTGGCTAACAGCACGCTGCCGCTTCTCAAGAAAGTCAAGTCGGCATCGGGAGAACAGCTCGCTGTCTTACACCACCAATCTATTTCGCTCGAAATTGAGAATATACCGCCAGTGCGTATAGAGGTGACTTGTAAGTACTTCGGTGTCAAATTCGGCCTCTCATCTCGAGAACCTGGCGTACATCTCGAGGAAAACAACTCTTCCCAATGGCAACCAATTAAACCAACGAAAGGCTCACTGTTGCGGTAAGACTGATAAAAATCTAGTTATTCCCCTGCTGATATTGTTTCAGAGAGGAAACCAACCGGTTTATGTTCCAGAGCAGTGTTGGCGAAGGAAGGAATTCATGGGAGTTAGATGGTAACGACGTTATACTTCAGTCTACGATTGTAGTTCGTGGAGTGTGCCGTTTCAGCGATGCCGGGACTGCCCAAAAGTGGTTCAGACTACAGTTAGGCTATGCCAGAAATGGGTCAACAAGCGAATGGGGTGAGCTACTTTTTCTGGGCGTCGCTGCCCCTCTGAGTCGTGCAGATACATCTACCGTCACTGGTGATTGGTTTCAAACAGTCCGGAGCTGGAGACGCTTTGAACGCGGCCAGGTGCAGAAAGCCGGTTGGTCGAAGGGACTACAAGCATAGTGGTATGCGCTTTCCGCTTTTCCAGTCTCGATTTATGCTTACAAGGAGATAGCCATCCAACGGCTCATGGGTTAACGCCGACTTGCCGAAACGTTGGATAATGGACAACATTGCTGGAACCGTGAATTGTATCGTTTGTACCACCAATCCAGGCACCGCACAGGCCGGCAGATTCCGTTGCAAGCTTGAAGGGGACAAGGTTATCTTTGAAACATATCGACGGCAGCATGACGGAATGCCAATCACTACAAGGGAGGAGCTCTATCCTTCGGAGGAAGGTGCAGAAACAATGTTTCAGGTCCTACAGGGAGTTTTGAGAAAGGCCAAAGGGAAGAGCAACAGATTACGTATCCTTTCTTTCTAGACGTTTGCAGTACTGAAAGTTGTCCAGTGTCTACAATTAACGATGTAAGCATTTGAATCCTGTATGTATCGAAAAAATCCTGTACTTCAACTGTAAAACAAAATTTATACCCAAATGAGGCGCAGTATTGGCGTTACATAAGTATGAGTACAAATGATCCATTTTGGGAAATCCTCACCTCGCACTGTATGTCTCGATCTTCGTCGCATTCTCGGAACAATTTACCCCCGACATCCTCGCCTGCTCGCATTCGCATTGGTAACGAAGGCGCTTTGGAGCGCGAGCACGACCAAGATGGTCCGATTTCGTGCAGTCTGAGTCTTCTATCAGCCCGTAGACCGTCATTGGCTCTATCTCCTTACGACAATCCTCAAGACATAATCAACGCTGGTCTTGCTTCATATCGAGATGTGCCGAAGTTGGGAATCCAAAGCCAGCTGAATGAATCCTCTTCTCCCGAGTTTGATGGAGGAAATTTGCGCAAGAACTTTCAGATTATTATGAAGGACCTTGTTGGAGATGCAGTTGGCAATGTGAGTTGCAACCCTCACAAGCACCCGGGAAAGTTTGTATCAGCCATTCAATTTCATTGAATACATGTTTCATTTTAGATGAGCATTAGTCCCGTTGGACGTGATATCGTCCTCGCTGCGTAAGCAACCACCTTCGACCTGCTCTGTTCTCGTCGTGTACCTGCTCTTTCATCCAGCCGCCGTGGCCTATTTATCATTGACCTGGAAGCTCCCTTTGAAATACCAAGATTTTTGCCGCAGGGCGGTACTTGGGACGTCGCAGATGTGCAGTGGAATCCGCACCGTCTTCGCGCGGAATACATTGTCTCCACCTCATCAGAGAAGCTGTAAATCAACCCATTCCAACTTGCGATTCGTTAGCTCACCGTTTTTCAAGCCTCATTTGGAATCTCATGATGTCAGGGAAGACATCAATTGAACACATTTTGCATTCACATTACCGTGCCATAACTGATATTAACTGGCATACATTCGAGCCCGACATCGTATCTAGTGTTGGTATTGACTCCTGGTTGTGGACCTGGGACTTGCGGGAACCTCGCAAACCTGTACTAGGTACGTCGTAAGTAAACTACCCCACATCATAGACGCTCACATGATGTCCGTGGTGGCAGGTCTTTGCGCATTCAATGGTGAGTGGTAGCGCTCGAACAAGAAATAATCGAAGACAATCGGAAACAGATCCTTGCCCAGGGGGTGGCACACAGGTAAAATGGAATCGCCAAGATCCTAATGTATTGGCATCGTCGCACATGGACCATGTATTGATATGGGACCGCCGGGTTCATATTCCATTGCATCATTTGCATATACTCATTCTGACCATTAGCTTAGAAAGGTTCTTTGCCAACTGCCCGTATACGGGCCCATAATGCCAAAATATATGGTATTGACTGGGCTCATGCTCGCGCTAGTGATATTGTCACGTGTTCCCTTGATAAGTCAATCAAGGTTTGGAACGTCAATGAGGCGACGTCAACAGAAAACTTCCACCCAGAGCCCTTAACGACGATTACGACGCACTATCCCGTGTGGCGCGCAAGGGATTTACCGTTTGGGAGGGGGGTTCTGAGCCTACCGCAAAGAGGAGAGACTTCATTGGGAATGTGGGCTGAGGACAATCCATTAACACCTGCTGTGGTCTTTGAGGGCCATACAGACGTAGTGAAAGAATTCGTTTGGAGAAAAGGCGGGGCAGGTGTGTTCAATCAGCTTGGTATTTTCGCGTATTCAGTCTCGCTCCAGATGGTGCAGAGTATCAGCTTATTACCTGGTCGAAGGATCGGACACTCCGCTTCTGGCCTATATCCTCAGAGGCTATGGAGGTGAACTCATACTTGCATAATACTGAAGATAGTATATGCTCATTGATTCGCAGAAAATTGGTTACCAACCTAGGTGCAACGTTGAGGCTCAATCTCAACCCTACTCTGACCGTCAGCAGTCCTTCCGACATCCTCCGGAAAGTCGAGAGAAGGTTCCGACGCTATCAGCACCCATCGGTTTTCGCAGCATTTTAGCAGAAGTCCGCGCAGGCCCTCCTCCCCCACGCAAAATCCCAAACCCCGTGTTACAACCGCATCATGGATCGGCAGCTCGCGGGAAAGGTGCCTTTCTTCTCGAATCAGGGGTTCCTACTTCCCATCTCCGCAATCAAGATCTACGACGCAGCTATAATCAGAACCAGCATCCGGTCCCTATCCCGGGGACAACCATGATGTCAAGGGGCAATATAGCTGGTGGAAAGTTGGCGAAAATGGATCCCGTTGTTTGGCTATCGAGCGTGAAGGGATATCGGAGGGAAGGGAGTTCCAGTAGTCGTGTCAGTTCACGCTCCAGGACCTCCCCACAGAGAGAATACAGTGTAGTACCCACTGGTCAGAAGCGGAAACGAAGTACAAGCAGAACCCGAGACGGGAGAGACAGTGACGGTGGACCACAGAGTCTCCAGGATGAGTACGTTGGCAGGCGCGATTGAATGCACGTAGCTGATGAACGTAAAGAATTACTTCCGTTCTGACCAAGCCAGCGCTAAAGAGTATTCGCCTGGAGAAGGTTCGTCACAAATACTTTTTTTATTCGTAGCTCACACTATACAGCATGATTTGACTAAGAAGCGGACATGTACAGTCGCCTTGCATGGACCTTGGGGCGAATCCTCGTCAGCCTTTGTTCGGGTGTCGTTCCGGTTTCCAAAAAGTTACCCCCACGCGCCTCACCCCGAAGGTACACCAGAGATCGACCTTGAACGTAGTCCGCTCATACCCATACGAAATCGGGCTTTCATGCTACGGAAGTTGCGCACTATACGTGAACGCCGCCGTCCATGTTTGGAGGCATGTTTACGGTTTCTTTTGTTTGGCGACGAAGACGATCAAGTCACCACACCAGTCGATATGGGATCGGGATCCTCTTCAGAAGACGAGGGACCTGGACAACTCATTCGCAAGTCAAGGAATTTCACCGTGTCCTTACTGAGGAACAACAATAACGTACCAGAACCCCGCACGTCTCAAGGAGTCTTTGGCCCAAATGGTAAATTCTACTGCTCTTGTTGTCGTGGTCGTCCACTACTTTGCATTACAGGTGAATTAGTTTGCTTTTTCCGAGCCATGCCTCGGATAATCCGTAACGCCTCCAGCGAGGTCGCGTCACCAGCAGCTTATTCCCGCTCGCCTCCATCATCCCAGCCTATTGTTCAGTCACCTTCCTTACTTTCTGATGCTATTCGTCGCCTCGGACTTGCGGCTGTGGATCGGCGACCAGGCTTGCAAGCCACTCGACGGTTGGATGAAAGCGATCATACACTGCGGATAATGACAAACCTTCTTACGTTTTCGCGACAGAAACCTAGGCGTAACTCGGACACACAACCAGACATTTCTTCGAGTAGCGTGGCAGGCTTACCTGTCCGCGGTACCACTGTATATGTTAAAATTCCGAGTGATATCAGCTTTTCTCAGCGCAAGGTTGCTGCGGCCTATGTTTTCGAGGCGCCCACCCTTGGCGGCCTATGCGCCACGAACGCACGTATTGCGAGAGAACATGGTCAATTTGGTCACGAACGGATGTTCAAAACACTCCAAAGTCTATTCCCTATGCAGCAATCAACTGCAACCGAAAACATTTTCACCGTTGCTACCTTGTATGTTGTTGAAAAACTGTTAGCAATCCTATCACATCTTCTCGATCCCTTTTCCTTAATTTAACGATACAGGCACAAGGAATTTTGTACCAATTATGATGTGCAGATGCTAGCAATGCTGGCTGTTGTATTGCTGAAGGCCCATGCATGCATCCCCACACCATGTAGGTTCACTTTACTTCTATGACTTATGGTCTAATCAAGCCCCAGCTGTTCAATCACCATCGATCAAAGAGCCTGCTTCTGCCATTTCGAAGACCGACGATGACTACTTCAGTTTACCAACACTTTCAGATTCTCAGGCAGGAGTACTCTCTCCCGGATGGCCACGTCTTCCAGCGGTGTTGCCCGCTTCCAATATGCCGCCGGCATCCTCCTCGACATCGAGCTCGTCTCGCGGATCGTGGTCCAGCTTGTTTAACACTGGCTCTATGCGACACTTCATGTCTGGCGTTCACGAATCTATCGCCACTCCCCTCGATACACTTTCGCCCAGACTTGCAGTGGTCACCCCTGGCGGTGATGGTATACTCCGGCTTCCTGAGTCCCCACGACGGAAAGAAATTAGGAAAGACTCTTCGTCGTCTTCTACAGCACCTCTATCAAAATCATGGTCGGAGCCTCACGTGGTACCACTTACGCGACCTTCTCTCTCCCAAACCTCAAGCCATCCTAGTCGTCGACCCACCTTTTCGCAGGCCATGAACACTAAACAAGCGATACAGCAGAAGAGACTGGTGATTATTGATGAAGACCATGATGGCATGGAATCTGAGTCGGTATCGATAACTCTCTTTTTGGTTGTCACTCACTGGGTGTCCATTTACAGTGTCCACTTGAAGCCTTTCCAACTTGAGCATTTCGCTTGTCACATCCTATTCTACGCGGATTATCTATTTAGGTGGCAGCTGATGAACAAACGGCTGGAACTCTTGAATGCAGTCAAAGCTTCCGCATTCATGAAGACACCGCCTCAGTCACAACTGAATTTTGGCTTCGGTATGTCATATGGTAGTTCGATTAGGAAGTACTCAACGCTGTCTAAGGTATTCAACCGGCATGCAAAAGATGTGGCCGCACTCAGACAACAGACATGGAAACTTGCTCGCACTGCGGAATACGACCAGGAAAACCGTCATGTTCGATTTGTCGACTGCCGGTCAAGGGTATGTCGACTTTACCCAGCATGGTTAGAATGAGCTCAGTGTTTGGTAAACCAGGACTGTCAATAAGTTGTGGGCAATGTTTGCATATCAGTCATGTCAAGTGCTGGCGTAACACTCAATCCGAGGTCTGTGGATCAGGGTGTGGCTGTACATGTAGCGGGCGGTACAAACCTTCAGAGGGCCCTGCTCTGTCAGCTCTCATTGCTTAGTGCTATTTTGAATATATGGTATTAATGACCCCACACCGTGCATTGTTCCGATAAGACGTATTGCAAGTTTCCACCTTAATACGATAATTATACAAAGGAATTCTAGGGTAATCTCGTTCTAGTAGCAGAAGACAGCTGTTTCTATCACGGGCCAAGAAAACGCGCATTAGTCGTATCTCCGTGACGACAAGTGTTGCATCAAGAGCTCGTAGCTACTTCCGTCAACGGATAGCGACGAGGGGAAGAGAGTCTGACTCACGTGAGTAAGGTCACCGCGCTGTTAGGCACTGTCCGGAACAAATTGACAGACAGGCCCTTGTACAAACCGGTCCAGCCTTCCTTCTCGATAATCTTGCGTGTGATATAAATGACACTGCGACGATCGTGCAGCTTGATCATCCCATCCGAAGACATGTCCTCGGCAATGGGTAGTCGAAGTGTCTGCAGTCGGGTTCTTATTACTTCATGAGGGTATGTGGCAACGGATGCAGTCATTTTTGCTATTGCAGAACAGAGGAGGATAATGTGTTTTGGCAACGAAACATCCGAATTGCCCTCTGATGAACGGATGTGAGTCGGGGTTGAGTCAACTGAGAAGGCAATGTATGCTCACGTGCCCATCTCTTGAGCTGTTCGTACAAGGGAAATTGCACAGCGACATGCGTGATGCCGATCAAACTGGGTAACAATCCACGGTAAAATGCGCGTATGCCCTCTGTTTCATAGATTGTCCAGGCGGCATCGAATGTATGTCGGTACCTCACTTCTCGTCGTGATTGTGTCTATATTGGTGTCGTATCGGATGATCGAGTCGTTCTAGAAATGATGTACGCACCATGAAGCGGGTTTTGATTACCCACAAGGGCATTGTACAGGTTGTACTGACTGCTCCAGCAATCATGGCGGAGAGAATGTGCAAGGTCCATGGATGCTCGCGTATGAGGGGTTGGTAGCCCTTCGGCTGTGGTGCAGGATATATGTGCCTTGGTTTGGGACCGTCACCGAGTGGAGGTTCCCCAAAGCGAGTCTTGATGCCATCGTAGACAGCAAAGTAGATTGCCCATGTGGGGAGATAGCCCAGGATCGTGGGACCCAAACCACGATACAAACCTCGAATTCCGTCGTGTCGTAGAGTGGTTTTGAAAATGCCTGCAGAGAATCAGGATGGTGGATAAGACATGAAGAATCCATCGACGTACCAAGGACACCCTGGTAGCCCTGCTGTCCGGGGACGGCCTGCTGAGCTTGCAACCTGGTCTTGATGACATCTAGTGGGCATGTGGCAATGCTGGCGGCGAAACCACCACCGGCACCAGCTGGATCGTAGGGAACGAAGAGAATGCACGGCGGCAAGTAGTTAGATTATGCCAGAAGTTCGAAGGGGCATGGGCGTCAAGAGAGCGCACCAATGATGCTGTTTGCGGTCCATTTTTTGCTACCTGATTGCTGCATCGCACTTCCCCGCACGGGGGCACGCTACGACGTTAGCTATCTCGAACTGACCGTGTCTACGAGGTCCAGGGGTTGGATATGTTTCCAGCTCCCACTTGGTTTTATGAGGGCTATTTAATTCACATGTCGGCTGATAATGGGACACCCAACCCGGCTTTTGCCGACTGCACAAGACAGGGATTACGACGACTACGCTAAATAGCATCTACACTCGGACAAGAATACCCATGTAAATCACCTGGATGACAGCCTCGAGGAAAAGGAACGTGATGCGACGTTTCCGCTGGGCGTGCGAGACGGTGACGGGTGTTGTCGAAGACAAATCGGGGAGCACGACTGAACGCAGGGAACGAAGCTGGCAATGCTGTGAGTATGTCGCATGTAACCGTACATACGACTCACAAGGAAGAATGCGTTGGTCGCAAAGGCATACAGAAAGATTAACGAGTACACCGTTCTGCCAGGATTGCATAGCCCGATGAGTAGAGTAAGAATGACCCTGTACAAACATGAGCACGCGCGTTTGATGGTCGGGTAGTGCGACCTCACCCAACAAACTTGTAGCCACCATAGGCGACGAGGTCCATGAGCTGTCCAGATCCTTGTATATTAAGCAAGTAGCAGCCGCCTTTCACGAACAAGAAATCAAGAAGAAGAACGACGAGCGCACGAGATGCTGATGCTCCGAGTATTTGTGGGTGAAAACGATCCTGCAAGCCTGTATGCAACGCTGCTGCTAGAATATATGTAACGAAAGCCATGACTAGAACGAAGCATTTCGGTGAGTGAAACAAACCATCCAGGAGAAACACGCACGGGGAATGTAGAGGTCGGGGCTGTTGATATCATCCCGCGGGGGCTGCCACTCCGTGTGACCAGCTTCCGATCGCCGTACTTTGCGTGACCATGGTTTGTGTCTCCACGGGAACAGAAGGAGCTGTAGTTTTTTCATGACGTAGTAGTTTGAGACGTTAAAATGGTGTTTGAGGTGGGTCAGAGGGATGAATCCGCCAAACTGGAGAGTTGAGTGAGCGCAATGAACTTGCCGGTCCAAGCCTCCTCACATTCTTTTGCACGTAGTCCTGGCCTGCTGCAACGGCACTCTGGCCGAGTTGCATGCCAAACTGAGTGGTCGCGTCATTCAATCCCCATGCTGCAAAGTCGGGAATGTTGGGTTGGGACTGTGGGTGGTATCGCTGGTAGCCCTGTGGTGGTGAGGTCGGCGTGGATGGTGGCTCCGGTATGAAGGCAGGGTGGGTTGGCACAGGATGCTGCAGTGGCGGCGGTGACCGTGAATAGTAGTTGCTCATTGTGCTCGTCGTCCTGCGCGTCTTCGAACCCTCGGCACCTCGCGCCTCGACGTGGCCAGACAAAACACACACAAACAACGCCTGAATTTAAGCTGACAAGAAAAGCACACAACGTTTCTCTCATCGCCGCCGTCGTCGTCCTCTCGTTCTCAATGTCTTTCTCTACGGTGTGTGTCACCGACACGCCCGCCATAAAAAACGCGCCCCTCGTGGGTCTCGCAGAGGGAAATGGCTACTTTTCCAACACACACCTCGCCATCCTCGTCCTCGGTGTGCCTTTCATTGTCAAACGCATCCTTCCTATCGTCAACCGCGGTGGATTCAAGACCTATGTCTTCCTTGTCATCGTCCTTGGTGTACCTGTCGTAGTCGCCTACTGGACGGCCGCATCCATGTATGGGAAACGCAGGAACCAAAAGGTTATCCTGCCAGGCAAGGACATTGAAGAGTACATCACCATCAAGGACGACGAGCTCAAGGCACTCTATCATGGCAAGGAAAAAATTCCCATGCAAATCTTCCACGACGCGTATTTTGAGGGAAAAATTGATTTCAACGGTGACCTTCCTGTTCCCAACTCACCCCTGTCATGTATTGACATAGTTTCTACAGGTGACGTCCTGGACATCATGGAGCAGCGACACGACTGGGCCAAGATGACCTTCACCCCCGAACTGTTCAAATATGTCTTCACCAACCTAATCCCAGAGGTCATTGTACACTCCCAAAGCCAAGATGAGGAGCAGGTCCGTGGTCACTACGACAGAGGTGACGACTTCTATGAATGGTCATTCCGCTTCATCTTCGTTGCGTTCCGCAGCTTACCCTGCCATGTCTAGGTTCCTTGGCCCCCGCATGATCTATACGTCTGGTGTCATCACCACCACAGCAGAGGCTCAAACTCTTGAACAACTCCAGGACAACAAACTTGGCCTTGTTTGCTCAAAGCTCAACCTCCAGCCCAACGACCGTCTACTTGACGTTGGATGTGGATGGGGCACCCTCACCGCATTTGCTGCCAAAAACTACGGCTGCGATGTTACTGGCATCACCCTCGGCAAGAACCAAACCAAGTTTGGAAATGATCGCATCAAAAACAACGGTGTTACTCCTGATAAAGCACGCATCCTCTGCATGGACTATCGAGAGATTCCTGGTGGTCCTGGTCACTTCACCAAGATTGTCAGTCTTGAGATGGCAGAGCACGTCGGTATCAGGCGGTATGGTGCCTTCATGCGCCAGATGTACGAACTTTTGGACGACGACGGTATCTTCGTGCTCCAGGTTGCCGGCATTCGGCCCTCGTGGCAATATGAGGACTTGATTTGGTAGGTCTCCAAGGCCAATCTACGGTTCGTTGCTGACGTTGAGTAGGGGTCTGTTCATGAACAAGTACATCTTCCCTGGTGCTGATGCATCGTGCTCGCTGGGATGGGTCGTCGCACAAGTCGAAGCTGCTGGGTTCGAGGTCAAGAACATCGACGTTCTTGGTGTGCACTACTCGGCAACGTTGTGGAAGTGGTACTTGAACTGGGTGAGCAACCGGGAAAAGGTTGTTGAGAAATATGGCGAAAAGTTAGTTTTTTCTTTAGTGGTTGGGCATTTTCAAACTAACGATCCCCATAGGTGGTATCGCATTTGGGCCTTCTTCCTAGCCTGGTCGACCATCATTTCTCGTCAGGGCTCTGCTTCCGTTTTCCAACTTACCCTTCACAAGAACCTCAACGCATATCACCGTGTGAATGGTGTACCTTCGCATGCATCGATCCACATCAAGGAGCGTGAAGGACGGGAGTTGGTATCGATTGAGTAGACCATTTGCATGACTGTTAGTGAGATCGACCACGAGATGTTACTTAGACTCGTTTATATCCATGGATACCCTTATTTGATACCCTTCATGTGAAGGTAATGCAACAGCTACACGGACACATGCCTATAATTTTGACTTGATCATGTGCTTGACGGCATCTGGATCAAGTACGGCTTGAGGGTAAGGCAATTGTGAAGCCCTGAGGTGCTCCCATCCACCATCTACAAGTAACACTTGACCCGTAATATATGACGCAGCATCGCTCAAAAGGAACACTCCAGCACTCGCTATGTCTTGTACTTCACCTACGCGGCCCAGTGGATAGGGGAAGAACGTCCCGGGAGACGACGGCGCCTGGTTCGAGAGCCGTGATAGGCCCTCTGTATTGGCGATTGGCCCTGGAGCTATGACATTGGAGCGGACACCTTTCGGGCCTTCTTCTACAGCAAGCACAGCAGAAAGCGCGTCGACACCTGCTTTTGCGGCGGATACGTGGCCTTGGTACGGGGTTCCTGTGGAGGAAGGTCAAGTCCTTTAGTCGAGACTGCCCCAGAAGTCAGCAAAGCAGTCACACAAACCTCTGCCGTGGAGAGTCGCACTGATGTGAATATACGCGCCATGTGCGGCTCTGACGTGCGGGAGAGTCGCTTTTATGGTGTTGAAAGTTCCCAGCTGATTCAATTAGCTGTAACAACACTACATTCTGTGTCGTGCTCCACGTACCGTATCAATCTCGATGACAGTCTTGAACGCATTTTCAGACATGCCATCGATACTGGCCAGGAAATTACCAGCGGCACCTGATGACGACGAACCCACCATTGTCAATAAGGTTATGCCTTGCGTCACTCGAAGCGTTATTTCGGAGCGATGACCTACCGCAGATAACAAAGTCGATGCGACCGAAATGCTCGATGGTTTTGGCCACGGCATCTTTGAGCTGCTGTGGTTGCCTTACATCTGCTTGAGCGGGTATACACGTCTGTCCTGTAGCCTTCGAGAGCTCGCGGGAGGCTTCTGTTAGTCGATCCAGTCTGGAAACGTTAGGTTAGCTATCGGTAGCCAAATGTCGTGAACAGGGTGAGCCTCACTGTCGGCCAACAATGGTTGCATTAGCGCCATGACGCATCTAAAGTCAGAATGAGATGAAGTAGCACTGGGCGAAGAGGTCACGTAGTACCACTGCCTCCGTCATGGCTTTACCTATCCCAGACCCTCCACCTGTACAAAACAAAACCTTTCCTTTGAATATGTCCCGCTTGAAAACATCGGCTGGGAGGGAAGCGGTTACGAGCTTGCTGGGCATGGCGACTTGTCGTAGCACTCGACGAGACAGGATCATCTAAGAATGTATGGACGTACGCGCGTGTTGCCACATATGCGGACCGGCTATGTGCTCGGCCGGTCCGAGATTGAAGCCACGCAAAAATAATGTATTCAACAATGTTCCGGAATGTCCATACAGGTACAGCAAAGCGGTATGTGTTCGGTGCGAACAAAAACGTAGTGGCAATCACCCACTACATGTTTCAATTTTCCTGCCTTGCAGGGTCTAAAACATACTCAGCGACTTTACTTGCGCTTCAAGAGGATCGTGCTCGGGACGAGCAACTTCGCGAATCCTCGTTTCGGGGATCTGTTCTTGTCCGCTAATTTCTAGCGGCATCGCTAACAGGCTTGACGATACGGACTTGCTATAAGGACCTTCTTGGAACGCTCTTGGGGCTGACAATGGCTAGTCCTCGGCAGATCCTTCTCCCTCCGCACAGATATGCCCGTTTGTGCGAATTTGATGTCACTGTCGTCATGTTTAATGCTGCTAAAGGCACAGGCAACCATGATTGTGCTTCCAATGCTACCAACAACATCGATGAGGGAAGGGATTTCCAATCGAAAACGATCAGCTCCTTCGTCCAGAAATTAGTGAGAATAGTGACTGCTGAAGATTGCATTGTCGCGATCAAATCGTGGAAGATGGAAGGACGCCGGTGGGTGAGAATTGACTTCTTCCCTATTACTCGCAAATATACCCGTTCCGCCGAGCGGATCCTTTCCACCATTTTCTAGACACGGTGCAGTAGTTCGAAATGCCACGAAGTTGAATGCCGGTGTCCAACTGCGTTAAGGCATCCTTTGCACAGCTTCGAGCTTTCGCTTGACGCTCTGTAGGGGGAAGTCGTGCACCATAAATGCTTCTGTAAGGTATGCGGCAGATTTGAAAAGTTCGTCGACCCGACGTCTCACCGAGCTGTGCCCTCAAAAAAACAAATAAAGACTTACGTCAAGCCGATAAATGTGGCAATTCCGTTAGTGTCCGGTCGGGCTACACTTGGAGTGGGATTGCTCATCACAAGTATAACATTGTGGCAAATCACCTACCATGCAAAGATCCCTACGATACTCTTTCCGGTGTCCAGCAGACTAGCGACGCGTGTGAGTGCAAAAGTGTCTGGTGCTATTTCCGGCATAATGTAATGTGTCGAGAGCACGCGAAGAGGATGTGCTGTTTAAAATTCAAGAATGCTGGATTGTGGCCATAACCGAACCAAGGTTGCAAGAGTCGATGTGTCTCACCTTTGAATGTCCCTCTATAGTCTCGGCTATAGTCTCTGAAGTGTACCCCTTCTTCGATCAGACCTGACCCTATGGATGAATATCAGCTACAGCGGGTTGTAAAGGAACGTACTTGCCAAATAAAATAAAAACGGAATGATCTGGAGAAGATGCAGCGCAACCATGACTCTCTTCGTAGAGGAAGATAGTCGTTCTCTAGAAGGAGTGTAGTTAGTAGTTACCAAAGAGTTTGGGAAGTTGGAAGGGTCACGTGGTCTTGGCCTATGAGCAAAAACATTCGCCGAATGTTCGAACTGGTGTACATACAGACAATACGACACCAGTTTACCAGGACTCCATGCCTGCTCCACAAAAAAATTCAAGGAAGAGGCTTCCCGCCTCACAGGGAGGCCCAGCAATCAAAAAAATCCGCATCGCTTCGGCCAAATCTCGCGATGACACCGTGAAAAAACGAAGACATCCTGTTACACTTCCGGCCAAGGTCGAAGATAACGAGAGGGATTCAGACGAGGATACAACTCAATCAGAGGCTGAGGACGGGGATGTACCCTCCGAAAAAGTTGAAATGGTGATCGATCATGCTCAGAAAGATCCAAATGGTACCGTATCATCATTGGCATTCATTTGATGCTGACAAGTCATTGCAGCTGCCAAGGAAGCACACAAAGCTCAGCGTACGTTACAAGAACAGCGCAAGGCTGCTAAACCACATTCCCAACTCCTCGCAAATGCCAAGCGCGTCTGGTCGCTCGCACGCCAGAAGAATATCCCACCTGCCGAACGTCAGCAGCACGTTCGCGATCTCATGAGCGTCGTGCAGGGAAAAGTCAAAGACATCGTGCTCAAGCACGACGCCAGCAGGATTATCCAGACTATCGTCAAATACGGGGGTCAACAGGAGAGGGACCAAATTGCTACGGAACTCAAGGGTCATTTCAGACAGCTCGCACAGAGCAAATACTCTAAGGTATATTTTTTATTATCACCAGGTTTTGATTAAGTTAAAACTCTTGTCCTCAAGTTCCTAGTGACAAAGCTGATAAGACATTGTGCTGCCCATCGTGCATCTATATTTTCAGAGTTTCGGACCCATGTTCTGCGTCTGCTGCTGCATCGGGAGGCCTCAGGAGTGCTAGCTGATGCATTTGAACTGTACGCAAATGCTTACGAGCGGTCAATACTGCTTCGAGACTTTTATGGAAAGGAGGCTACACTCTTTTCGTCTGGGCTGGGAACTGAGGATGAAAAAGAGAAAGCTAAGGAGGGCTTGCGGGGGATTTTGGAAGGTATAGAAGGGGATAGGAGAAAACGAATACTAAATGCCGTGAAGGAGAATCTGACGTCAATGTGAGCGTAAATATCACAGGATCTGTTCTAGACCTCACCATGTGCACAGATTCGACAACCCTGATAAAGGGGCAATCACACATGCCATTGTGCATCGTGCCCTCTGGGAGTACCTGGAAACTATTCATGACATCCAAGATGAAACCGAACAGGAGAAATTCCGCCGCGAGATTTTCGAGAGGTATTCCCAATATCATACAACATGATTTCGACCGATCACCGCCCATAGCTGCCAGGACGTCTTGGCCGAAATGGTCCACACCAGAGATGGCAGCAGGGTAGTTAGAGAGTTTCTAGCGTGCGGGACTGCCAAGGTACCGCCATTCCAAATTCGCATTGACAGTCCCCTTACGCCGTATAGGATCGGAAACACATTGTCAAAGTCATCAAACCCCACATCGCACGCATGTGTGTTGATGACGAGGCCCAGCTTGTGATATTCACTGCCCTGGACGTGGTTGAGTAAGCCGAGTAGTTTGTAATTTGAGATGCTAATTCTTAATGTCTTCGTGCAGCGATACAAAGCTTACGGCCAAATCTCTCGTCTCTGATATAATCTCAAATATAGAGTTGTTCGTAACTAGCCCCCAAGGGCGCAGATCACTTTTCTACCTGCTTGTACCTCGGACACGACGGCATTTCACCCCTTCACAGATCGCCGTTATTGCCGAAACGGACACCATACGCGAAAAAACGAGCAAGAAAGATAATGTTCTACGGACGACTGAAATCCGACAAGCTGCCAGTCCGGGCTTGCTCAAGTTCGTGGAGGAGAAGGGGGCTGAAGTTGCACGTGACACGGGAGGAAGCTTGGTTGTGTTAGAGATCATGCTTTATTCCGAGGGAGGTCAGTGCCAAATGCGTATGCGTCACTCTTCAGCTTCTGAATGCCCCCCTTAGACAAGTCTGCTGCCATCTCTACCCTTATTGAGCCACTTCTATCTACCTACCCGTCCGAAGAGCCAAAGCGACCACACCCCATTGATCTGCCACACACATCCAGGATGTACAAAAGTCTCCTGCAAGGGGGACACTTTTCTCACTCTGCAAAAATTGTCGAATGCACAGGAACGTTTTCTGCTGTTCAATTTGCTTCAGCACTCCTGTGTGCAGTCGACAAAGAAACTCTGTTGGCCATAGCCAAAGGTAATGGCACCTTCGTTGTGGCTGAGCTCCTTGAGCGCGTCCGGGAGGAAGGTGGCGACGAAGAAAAGAAGAAAACAAAGGGTTGGTTCGGACAAAGCTTTGTATCTTACTTGAGAGACCACGATGTCAAAGGCAAGAAGGTTCTCATCGAGAAGATTGAGGCGTTGTCTTAGAATCTCTTCGTGCCCCCCGATTGCTGAATGCTGCAGGTGACTATGTCAACTAAACCAAAATCAGAATACATTTTTGCACTATGAATTCACTTGCACTCTTCAGGCGAGATCCTTGCCAAAATCTGATAGACCACGCCTCGCCATTTTATCCATCATGTTCTTGTCACTGACTAGACTATCCATTGCATCCTAACCACTCAGTAGGGTGGGAACTATGTGTACAGGGGATCGCAACCAAAAGCAAGGTTGCCAACTGTGAGCTGTCAGATCATTGACAACGTCAGGTCGCTGTTATTCCCTTACCCCAGTTGTTCTGCTTGCAGCATGCGAAATTGACATGCGGGGGAGAGGGACTGCACCAATCAAGTCAGATATTATGCCCGTCTCAAGAGAACATTACCTACCAGGCTATCATCATCTTAGGATTTGATGGCGGAGGAACGCAGTCCAGTCCAATCCCAGGACTACCGACGAGCTGGGCACAGCACAATAGAGTGCATCCTTGTGCGCCTGTTGCCGAGCCGAGCATCATTGCCGCGATGAGGTGATTAGTAACATGGGTTGATCTGAAAGGTATAAACGTATGCGACCTTGACTCCTCCCTTTGTTCCGGCTGACAGATATATACTCAACATCGTTCGTGCCAAGCGTACGCGGCGAATCGTTTGGAAATTTCGAGACGCAAATTAAGGTGAAGTACAGCCTGTGCCCCCCTATCATCGCCTCTTTACGGTCATATAACCAGAGACATTCCAGGGCAACCAAGGTACCGTGATGATAGCCTAGTGCGCCAAGCTGTTTACCAGCGTGCTTTCGCATTACAAAAATTGTCGAACGCACAGAAACGTTTTCAACCACTCAATTTGATTCAGCAGTCCTGTTGGCCATAACTAAAGGCAGTGACACCTTCGTAATGGTTGAACTCCTCGAGTGAACCCGGGAGGAAGGAGGCGAGAGGGAAAAAAGAAAAGAAAATACATAGTACGGACAAGCAGCTTTATATCTTACATAATGAAGTCGTTGAAGGCAAGGCAGCCTGTTCTCATCAAGAGGCGTCTCTTCAAAGCTTCATGGTCCTTCGGCGATCGTGTAATGCCACATCCTCATATCTGCAGGCTGAACAATGTAGGTGACTTGACGCCAAACAAACCAAGATCAGAATACAATTTTGCACTACCGAATTGACTCGCGTTCTGTAGGTCGGAAACACACGACATCCCTAGCTAAATGTCAATCGACCATGCCTCGTTTATTTATCATGTTCTTGCCATTACTCAAACTGGGCCAATAACAACAACGTTGCGTGCAGCCTAATCGTCATATGGGACGACAATAGGCGTGCAACCAAGAGCAATCTTGCCACCTGTAAACTGTCAAAACATTGGCAGCATCAGGTCGCTGCTATTCTCTTACCCCAGTTGTTCTGCTTGCAGCATACTTCGATACGTGGGGCGGTACTGCACCGATCGACTCAGGTATATCCATCTCCAGGGGGGAGTATCACTTACCATAGCAGGATGTACATTGCCGGGGGATCCTCTATCGGAACGCAGTCCACTCCAATGGGGTAGGTTAACGACGTAACACCAAGACTATTGGCGGTACTTGTGACAGATGCAGTGGGTCCATAGATGACCTGGTCACAGCACAACGGAATGGTGGCACATCCTTGTGCACTTGCTGCCAAGCCGAGCACTGCTGCCACAACGAGGGTGTTTAGCAACATGGCTTGATCAGAAAGGTATCGAACTTGACTTTTCCCTCTGTTCCAGCTGATATATGTAATCGTTATACGGCGGTCCGCAGATTTTACGGCGAAAGTTAAGCGGTGTGTTGCATGTGTCTCCCCTCTCGTAGCTTCCTTATGGTCATACATTCTAGACAACCAAGGTACCATCTAGTGGTACCGTCCGACGTGATGCATAGCCTAGTGTACCTATCAAACCATGAATATTTTCATTGTGCGGCGGCCGGGCTCTTATTAACATCATTCACCCGACTACACATACGGTAAGGAACCTATGTATTGATCATTCACAGAGTGATCACCAGTCACCGCTCGCATGAGTGTTTGGCGGTTTTACAGTGGGTATATCAAGCCCTGCCAGTGACAAATTGCTCAAACTCGAGGACGGGCAACCTTGCTTGGTCCAATGGGTTGGTTAGGGGTCTCGTACAACCGACAAAGTATTGAATCACCGTCATGGACCAGATACAACAGTGTTATACATAGTGAAGGCGCTATATGTCGGAGTCAACCAGCTATGTGGGGCCCGTGTAGTCCATCACAGTGAAGCTCCTCAGAGATGGCACTATTGTCTTGCGTGAACCCACGCAGTTGTTTCTGGTCAATGTACCCTTGCATTGAGTCCTGCCACCTCCTGAGGCAGCCACTACTGCATACTCTTTCACCTCGATGCTCACTTGCATGCCCCACAAAGTTGTTCTTATCTGCTCATCAGCGCACACAACTAGCAGCATGGTTACCCCATCAATGTTGCGAAGGTGGGTTGTAACACCGTTCCCTAGACGCACACCGCACAAACACCGGAGGCTGCAATGGTGCAGGTTTGCGTGAAGCAAAGGGCAAGAGGCAAGGAAGATATAGATGACTAGCCGGAGTCAAGTAGGATACATCATGGACATCCAGTGGCTGTTCGTTGATCCGAGTCCTAACAACCAGAACTATGTCTCCAGTGGTGTGCAACTAAGAGCAATCATTCCACCTGCGAACCAGTGTCAGACCATTGACAGCATCAGGTCGCTGCTATTCTCTTACCCCAGTTGCTCTGCTCGCAGCATACGAAATTGTTATGCGGGGGGGAGGTACTGCACCAGTCAAGTCAGATGTGCCCGTCTCGGGGGAGAACATTACCTACCAGACTGCCACGAAAGAATTTGATGGCGGAGGAACGCAGTCCACTCCAATGGGGTAGTAATTCGGCGACATCATGATCCCAAGACTATTGACCATGTTTATGACATCTGGAGAGAGTTTGTAGATGAGCTTGCTACAGCACAATTGAGTGCATCCTTGTGCGCCTGCTGCCAAGCCGAGCATCGTTGCCGCGATGAGGGTGATTAGCAACATGACTTGATCTGAAAGGTATAAACGTATGCGACCTTAACTCCTCCCTCTGTTCCGACTGATAGATATATACTCGACATCGTTCGTGCCAAGCGTACACGGTGAATCGTTTGGGAATTTCGCGACGCAAATTAAGTGAAGTACAGCCCTCTCATCGCCTCTTTATGGTCATATAACCAGAGACATTCCAGGGCAACCAAGGTACCCTTCTATGTGACGATAGCCTAGTGCGCCAAGCTGTGAACATCATGCGACCGGACTGTTCTTGTATCATGCGCCTCATTCCACGTCGGAAGGACCCTATCTTTCCGTAAGGAACCTGCCATTATTTCAAGCCCGCCGTAGAGTACAGCCTACATGTCAGGATGGTACGCACGCGAGAGCTTTGGCGGTTTTACGGTGGATACATCAAGCCCTGGGGGCTGTTCCATAATATTGTGGAGCCTCAGAATATGTACTTACCAAGGAAAATGTTGATGCAGGGCAACCAAGGTACCATGAGGCCAAGGCAAAGCTCAGTTGCCGCCGCGCTGACTCGATCCATGCGTATTCGTTTCACGCGTTGGTGCATGCTCACTGCGTCGGCGACACTATATCTTATCCTTTTTGTACAGGGCACCAGTGAGCTTTCTTGAGGAGCTCAGTGCTTTCTGGGTGGGCCCGCCTAGCGACTAGTCAGCTAATCATCTCGTTTATCATAGTCTCTTATACTTACTGGAGTGCTTTTCACATTGCAAAAAAACTGTAGAAACGTTTTCCACCGCTTTGTTGAATTTGCTCAGTAGTCCTGTCTGCTCTTTTGGCCATAGCTAAAGGCAATGGCACCTTCGTAGTGGTTGAACTCCTCGAATGAAGGTAGCGAGAGGAAAGGAAGAACACAGGTTGGTTCTTTACATCCGATTGCGTTACATAATGTTGAAAATGATGTTCTCATCAAGAGGATTGAAGCGCTGGAGAGGGCCTCTTCATGTTTCTTCGGTCGCGTAATGCCGTCGCATCCTCATATCTGCAGGCTGAAATTTTAATTAATGTAGATGACTTGACGTCAGCCAAACCAAGATCAGAATACATTTTTGCACTACCGAATCGACTCGCGCTCGGTAGACGACATCCCTAGTAGCCAAATGCTGATCGACCACGCCTCGTTTATCCATCATGTTCTTGCCATTAAAACTGGACCGACAACAGCATTGCGTGCAGCCTAACCGCCCATTGGGGTGGGAAGGATAGCTGGCATGCAACCGAGAGCAAACTTGCCACCTGCCAACTGTCAAAGCATTGGTAACACCAGGTAGCTGCTATTCTCTTACCCCAGTTGTTCTCCTTGCAGCATACTTTGAGACGTGGGGTGGCACTGCACCGATCGAGTCAGATGTATCCATCTCCGGGGGGAAAGTGTCACCTACCAGAACAGGACGTAATCTGCTGGGGGATTCATTGTTGGGATGCAGTCCACTCCAATGGGGTAGGTTAGCCACGTAACACCAAGACTATCGGCGGTACTTGTAATAGGTGAAGGAGGTTCATAGATGACTTGGTTACAGCACAACGGAACGGCACATCCTTGTGCACTTGCTGCTAAGCTGAGCACTGCTGCCACAATGAGGGTGTTTAGCGACATGGCCGGATCGGAAAGATATTGAACTTGACTTCTCCCTCTGTTCCGGCTGATATATGTGATCGTTGGTGAGCATATACGGCGATCCGCGGATTTCGGTGCCTGTGTTTCCCCTTCCTTATGGTCATATGTTCTAGGGCAACCAAGGTACCATCTAGTACTGTCCTACGTGATGCATAGCCCAGTGTACCTATCAAACATGAACATTGTGTGGCCAAGGTCGTATTAGTATCACTCACCCGACTCCACATCAAAAGGACCCCATTTCTCCTATCGAATATGGTAAAGAATTCAAGCTACCCATGACAGGATGGTACGCTCTGTGGATTATGGCGGTTTTATATCAAGCCTGCCTTGGCCCTGCCAGTGACAAACTGCTCAAAATAATCACTCATGGCTGATTAGGGGTCTCGTACATTTTAATCACCGACAACCAAGAGGCTACAAGCCTACAACTGCATTGAATCACCGTCATCATGGTCCACAGGAGTCAACCGGCTATGCGTATGCAGTCCATCACAACGGCGCTCCTCTGAGATGACACCGTTGTCTTGCGTGAACCCACGCAGTCGATTCTGGTCAATGTACCCTTGCATTGAGTCTCCCGAGGCAACCACTACTGCCTACTCTTTCAACCCGATGCTCACTTGCAAACGGCATGCCCCGCAAAGTTGTTCCTATGGGCTGCTCATCAGAGTACACAACCAGCATGGTTACCCCATCAACGTTGCAAAGGTGGGTTGTAGCACCATTCCCTAGGCGGACTTCCCCTGAATATCAATTGGACTTGACGTACATCGCACAAACACCAGAGGCTGCATGGTGTAGGTTTGCGTGAAGCAAGAGGCAAGGAAGATGTGGGTGACTAGCCGAAGTAGGACACAACTTCATGTAGACCTTACAGGCAAGATAGACAAGCGACAAGCGAAGTTGTAGATTGCACATATAGCATATCGTTGTGGGGCATCGTTGCCAGAGGTGGCTTCCTGGCCATCCAGTGGTTGTTCGTCGTCGATGCTGGAGTTGTTGGTTGGGGCTGTCAGCAAGTTAACGTTCAGTACAATGATATGGTTAAGCACAGGTACGCCTTGCACAAGTATAAATGACAAAGAGTCGGAAAGAGACTGTCTTCCAGTAATTGCCCTCCGAGAGATTAGTTACAATGGTTTGTCTGAGACTCAACACTGACTTCTCCAACGCTATAGCAGCTTTGGTGAGGAAAGTGCTAATGCAAAGTGCAAAATTCTAAGTAGCTGGAATCAGTGATCGAGCACACGAAAAGGCAAGTGACCAGTTTCCAGATTACTACCAGTGGAGCAGATTTCGATAAATAGAATGTAGATTCCTAACATGCAGATAGCGGATCTCGCTTCCCTACAGAGTCTTGGAGATGCAAGGGACACAATTAAAGAATCACACTGCCCGCGCACTATGCTACATACCCCAATCAAAGGATTTGCACTAGACAGATAAACTTCAGAAAATTTACCAGACAAATGAAATGCCAATTTGTATGCTCTTCCCACTGCACCGCACACAGACATAAGGACTGCAGCCTATCGGTCAGGGCGGATAGGATTGTTCCTGAAACAAAGAGCACCCCAAGTCCGCAGTGAAAATGGAACTCGGTGCCCGCCCCTGCTTATACTCCATCTCCTACTTCAAGACTTCTAGGAAATTGCTGGCCAACAGAGCTATCCTGTTACATTCCTGTCTTGGTCGGCTCAACGGCTCTTGCTTCGCCAGGTTGGATGCCACCGACTCCGCCACCCCCTAACCCAAATGCACTGCTAAGGGAGGTGCGGAGCGCATCATACGCTGCTTGATGAGGTGCGGGTTGTATCGAATTTATAACGTGCATGTTGATCAGTCCGGTGACTGGCGAAAACGAATACGTCGAGTCCCTGCGAATTTTGTATTTGAGGTTTCAGTGATGTCTCACATCCATAAAGGATGAACGTACACTTGCCACTCACCGAGCCCGCCGCTGACGCGTGCCGTTCCGAGCACCGTGAACCCGAGGAACAAGCTTTTCTCTCGAGTTCTATGTGCACTCTCGACCGCTTCACTCTGGGGATTTGGTGTATTTGGTGAGTGCGGCGGTGGTGTTTGTACCACAAGCTTTCGAAGATCCACGCGTAGATCGGAATAGAGTGTCTTCATTGTATGGCGGATGAAGACCGACGACGCCATATAAAGCGGTAGACCTATTGTGTTGCTTAGATATTACGATGAAATCATGATTAAAGGCCCACCTTCTATCGATAGTGTCCTCGGAAATGGCGAAGGAAGTGCAACAGGGGGCGTATACATCAACCTTATCTTGGGACTGTAAATGTTCTCTACGTCTCCATGGTCTGACGAGATGCTATAACCTAGGTCTGGGCCTCTAGTTGCATCAACGTTGGAAACAAGGCCAGTTTGGAAGAAGTCTGGCAGTGTTTGTTGAAGGACGTAGATAGCACGTCCTGGGGTATATCAGGACACCAACGGCGCGAGACTAAACGTCGTATCTGAGCCTATCAATAAGGAGGGTTGGTAGAGGCCCACCAGTTCGAATGTCCCACTCCTGGTCCGAAATTTCCCCGAGGTCGTTTCGATGATTGTTGGGAGTGGGCGATGCGGAACTGGAATGAAGGGTGTGCGTTCGCCTTGTGATAACGAGTGCGATGGGCAGCAAGATGCAAGAAGTATTGGGAGAAGAGAGGTGTTTGAGGGTCGAAAGACACTTCTTTGTGATCATACTTGGTGGAGGTCTTTGTCGAAGGCGGAAGTTGTGAGTGGCCATGCCAATCCACAAATGGAATGTCGACACAGCCACAACACGCTTGAGGATGATGAGTTGGGACCTTCAAGATAAGACCTTGCTCACTGTAGACTAAACCTCCTCGAGATAACCCTGTACAATCAAGTGTTCTATATCTGCTCTTCTGACCATGAATCGTTGGCCTTTCTGAAAGTCGATACTGCCAAGCTCGGTTTGTATGACCCCACAATCTCTCACGACGCGAACCAGGACATGTAAGTCCCTGGGAGGATGGGTGACGCTGGCCGTAATGTCCAGCTCGTTGGAGAACCCAGCACGGTAATCCATCACCGATGCACTGTACTGGCGGAGGAAGTCTACTTCGTGCGGAGACAGCTTGCTGCGAATGTCTTGGTTGCTGAGGATATGGGGAAGCGCGCCACCAGCAGCCCAATACATATCCCGCAATCTATCCATGCGGTGCTTGTGGTACGCAAGCAAACATCGCTTGTTTCGCAAGATGGCTGTCTGGTATATCAAGATCGCAGGGGTGACTGCCTCCGCACCCTCGGTGAGTTTCTCTAGATCGCGTTGTTCCCGGATGATGGATCTAACGAGGCTGTCGTTATACTTCAAGAGATTGTCTGTGAGCGTCGAGCGGCGCGATTCGAGGACGAGTTGGGTTGCGAGATCTCCAAACTGACGCGTGTCTGTCATGGTGGACTCGACAGAAAGAATGGGCGTGATAGGTGTGACGGAACGCGAAAGGGTCACATGTCACGCCTGTCCCTTCGCACTCCTCCTATGAGCTGGTGAGGCATTGTTGCGCTTGATTTTAGTGGATGCAACTGCAGCAAGGCTAAAGTAAGAGACGAAAATGAACTCCTAAATTGATAGCGCCCTCATTGGCTCGGGAGCGTCGAAGTGGGCCTATTACAGCATGTCCTTCCAAACGGTGAGTGGAACGAACTGCCCTTCTCCTCCGCCCTGTGCCGCTTCCATAGCTTTCTCGGATCCAACTGCATATACTACTTGAATTGTTAAATGCCAGTGCAACCAAGGCGCCACACAGCCACTTGCTACGTCATGACTACCGACCGGACTAGTTCCGTTCACAGGCCACCCGCATATGCCCCTACACATTCCTCCAGGCCAATTTCTCAAACCGGAGATTTAATCTCCTGCATCGAATTGGGCTACTTAGTTGGTGTACGTACTAAGCAATTGGCCACCAACCTGATCTCCCTCGTAGTATACAAGAGCCTCGATTTCAATCGATTCCCTCATTGGAGTGCCCTCCGGTATGTCCGGAAGTTCAAAACCTGTGTGTAATACCATCCTGGCAACACTACCATCTAGAATGGAATCGAAGCTGAAATCAAGTCAGTGTGAGTTGATAGCCTTGATCTGAATGTAGCGCTGACCTCTTCATTAACACCAGATCCGCAGTGTCCATGGCACTCTTATAAAACCATCGGTGTTCGGGGTTGTATTTTGCATAGTATATGTCGCCCTCGCGTGCAGCGTAGATTAATGTGGCCAGCAAGAGGTCCTTTTCGACGTTGACAGTGCGATAATCGCAGATGGCGAGCGGCGAGTCTATGGCTGGGTGCGAAATGGGCCGCCAGAGGTTCATAGTCTGGAAGCGACCGCGACGAGGGTGTGCAGGATCCTTGGGAGGTAAGTGTTTGTGGAATCGGGCAAAAGCATCTGGAGTAGTTTGATCCGCATGGATTACCAATACAGGCTGACGCTTTTGCGGGCCGTCATCGATCAGGCCAGGACGCTTGCGACGGACGGCTGACAGATTGTCGTATGTAAATAGGTAACTATGAGTGGGCTCGAAAGGAACCTACTGTGTTCAAAGAGAATCACCTCTGTTGCGCCGGTAAGCTTCTTGATGAGCTCGGCGGTCTCTGGATAATATTCTGCTTTGATTTCTGCATCGTCCAGGAATCTGGTATGCTTTGCAGGATGCCGGAAAAATTGGAATCCGGTGGTATCAAGAGTGTGTTCGTTCTCCTTCCCCCTGACGTCCTCGATTTGGACACTGCGAACGTCTTCTTTCCAGCTCTGTGTCCGTTCACCTGTGATGGAGTCTCGGTTTACGACAGTGTAGGTTTTGGAGCCATCGGGAGGAGGAATAGAATACGTCAACTGAACTGTCGCTGACATTCGAATGAGCAGTTGGTACGCGTATAGGTTGGACCGCAGGCATATAGAACGCCTTTTATGCCAGGACCATCGAAGGGCGACAGCCAATGACCATATCTGCTCACTATCTCATGAGATTTCGAGTCTTGGTTGGGTCCGAGGACATCAGGATAAAATATATAGTACGCTCCAAAGAAGCTTAAGTCACAGGACCTTGTCGGCACTAACCATTATCATACTCACGCCAGCCTTGCGGCTCATATCTTGGGTGAATTCAGGCGTCGTTTGAGGGCTCATTCGGTTATATTTTCCTAGCGTATTATCATCCACTCCCGTAGTACGGTAACGTGGCGTGTCAAATGGCGACCCCTATCTATTCGTATCTTAGGTTACCAGCCTCCAGTCGATCCAATGGGCCTCTGCCAAGTACTGGTTCAGCGCTGCGCTCATTACCCAGACGGTCAAACGAAGTTGTGCAAGCCACTGACACGCAAATCGCGCACAATAATTTTAGACTACATGGTCCGTAGTAAACCAGCTGGTGTGACAGAATGTCACACGTCACGGGCGTTGTGCTTACTAGTTCAGTTCACTATCATGACAGCGCAAGACTCGCAATCCATCGAAACCGCAACCACGGCCTTACTGTACGCCAGACATTCATACACCGGGGTTTCATGGTACTTACACTCACCAAAGGGTGCGCCCTGATAACAAAGCTCGCAGATACGACCGGCAATTGCGGTGTGTATTTCAATGACCAGTGCATCTCCTAGTCCTCACTTGCCATCCCTAGTTTATGGGCCGCCACGGGACAGAGCGCGCTCGAATCCGCTCGAGTGCTCGTTCTTTCTGGTGCTGCTACTTCCACCTCGATCCTGAAGAACCTTGTCCTGCCCGGCATCGGCCACTTCACCATTTTAGACCACGCCACTGTCTCACATGCTGATGCAGGTAACAATTTCTTCTTGGAAGGTCTGGAAAGTGTCGGGAGAAAAAGAGCTCCTGAAGCAGTTATGCTTCTTTGTGAGCTCAACGACAGCGTTGATGGCCGTGCCGACACTCGACGATTGGATAGCCTCATTGACTCGGATCCAAATTGGTTAGCATCCTTCACAGTAGTTATAGCGCATAATCTAGATGGCCCTATCCTTGCCAAGCTTTCGTCTGTTCTGTGGGAGCATCCGTTTCATCCACCCCTCATAGTTGTTCGTTCTGCAGGATTCCTCGCAGAGTTCTTCATTCAATTCCGCGAGCATACCAGTGCGTGCGCCCTGATTCTTCACAGGTCTTATGTCTTACTGTTGAAAGTTATCGAGAGCCACTCTGAGACGTTACCGTCCTTGAGAATTGACGAACCTTTCCCTGCACTGAGGGACCATGCATTATCAATTGACTTTACTGCCATGGATCCGACGGAACATGGTCACATACCATATGTTGTAATTCTCGTTCGCGCTTTGGAGGATTGGAAGAAATCGGTGAGCTCATGGACTCCCTCTCCCTGGCTATCAGATACTAGCGATGAAATAGCATGGTGGAAACCTTCCTGGGACATATGCAGAACGACAAGAATTTAAGAAGAACATACTTGCTCTCAAAATTAAGCCTGATGAAGAAAACTTCGATGAAGCAGAAGCACAGGCTTACCGTTGCTGGACCGAAACGAAGGTATGCTGCCGTGATCCTGGTTTGATGCAGCTCTTTACAGAATCTACGAGGTCCCACCAGAAATCGCATTGTTGTTTGATGATCCGGCCATCTCACCCGAAGCACTCAATGAATGCTCCTCGCCCTTCTTCCACCTACTTGCTGCTCTCAAGGAATTTACCGATCAGTCTGAGACGCACACACTTCCCCTGACATCCACCCTGCCCGACATGAAATCTGACACCGCCAACTACATTCATCTTCAGAAACTGTACAAGACACGAGCCGAGGAGGAGAAGCAAGCCTTCAAAAGCCACTTGCGTGCCCCAGTTGCTGATTCATTGGTTGATGTATTTGTGAAGAATGCTCACGCACTACACGTCCTGAGAGGCACACAATGGGGTACCTTTGACCATGATAAGACTGCAATTTGTTTGTAATTTTTTCCTTGGTAGAATTTGCAACTTTGATTCACTTTCCAACAGCTGATGCTATGTTGGTGAACCCGAAGGCGGCCTCCACCCACTTGGCACTATCAGCATTATCAGCCGTGAAGGAACAAGGTCCAGATTCTCTCGTCACTGTGGAAGCTCTGCGTAAGCAGATCCAAAACCTGGTTGGTGATGTAGATCTCCCAGAGTGCCTTGATGATGCAATAGGAGAGATGTAAGTGGAACGTTTTGCTACGGAGCCAATGCTCACATATTCCGGCTAGTGTTAGATCCCCGTCTGCAGAACTTCCGACGACAGCTGCTTTCCTCGGGGGAATGGTGGCTCAAGAGACTATTAAGATCATTACCAAGCAATATGTTCCCGTGAGGGGATATTGTGTCATTGATTTGATCGAGACTTGGACCGCTGTCATTGGAGCTTGATCAATCTTGTACTGTAATCTTCACGCTTTGCCGTAGATACTGCACATTCATCACGACAAGAACGAGTTCACTCTAAAGTACAGCTTGACCCTCTTGCTAACAAGGGAGGCATACGTCGGGGACCAAATGCTGTTCTGGAAGGATGTTGAACCATGCGATTCAACTGCGATCAGTCACGATTTTGCGGTGCATCATGGAGGCCAGTGACTAGTACCCTTTGTCAGCTGGACTGTAATAAGCAGCCTGCTCTCATGGATTCCATAATCTGCTGACCCAAGAGTTGTAGATATCTTAGTAAACCTTGTGACCAAACTATGCACGCTGTTGGTTGGACTGCCGTGCATCGTTTAAGAGTGGGCTGCAAGGTGGGTGCATAACTGAATCTATCCGATGATCGTGTCCTCGCGTCCTTTGACCGTCATTGGAACGCCGTTCAGTACGTTTACGAGGACAATTACCCTTGCGCTGCACTACAAGGGGCTACCGTTCAACCAAGTTCACGCTCTTCCCCACTCCGATACTGCCTATGAGCACCACCCGTTCGGATTCCTGCCTACGCTCGTCATCCGTGAGATCGAGGGGAAGGTAGTCGATCTCAAGTTGCGCGAGAGCATGGCCATTGCACGTTACCTTGATAGACTGGCTCCTCAGCCGAGCCTCTGTGTATCTGTCGGTGACGGGTCAGTTCTCGTGGTCGAAGAACAGATGTGGGAGTTCGTGAGCTTTGTTGCAACACACGGTGATCAAAGCTCCTTTGTGCAGTTTCGACCATATCTGATCCCCCAGTGTCTAGGATTTCCGGCCGTAGAGAAGGGCGTATGGCTCTCACTGACGAGGGGAAGCTATCAGGCGCCGAAATACTCCAGGAAATTAGCGGTGGTATAGAAAAGTTGCTCAAGTTCCTGACCGTCGTCGAGAGCACCATATCTCCTGACGGTTATGTGTTCGGAGAGAAATTAAGTTGGGCAGACTTCTTCCTATACCCTCTGCTTGCAGACCTCAATGCAACCCCGGAGAGAGATCTACTCAGCGTGCGGCTGCGGACGTGGATGGATTTGATGGGAAACTTGGACGCGGTAAAGGCGACAACGGCTGGTACACTCTCCGTTGGAGCGAGGCCCTGAATACTTGGTGATAGTTGACTTGCTACTTGCTACCTTAGGTTCATGGCACATGCCGGCAGCCGACACTTCCTCTTGAGCAATTTGTCACTGACAGGGCTTGATACATCCACTGTAAACCCGCCAAAACTCATGCGAGCATACCACTCTGTCATGGGTAGCTTGAAAGAATAGTAAGTTCCTTACTATATTCCATTAGGAGAAATACTAGGATCCTTCTGGTATGTAGTCGGGTGAGTGATACTAATAGGAGTCTGGCCGCACAATGTTCATGGTTTGATAGGTACACTGGGCTATGCATCGGTACTAGATGGTACCTTGGTCGCCCCAGAATATATGACCATAAGGAAGCTGCGAGAGGGGAGACACACGATACCCTACTTAATTTCCGCTGCGAAATTCGCGCCGTATATGCCCACGAACGATTATATATATCAGCTGGAACAGAGAGAGAAGTCTAGTTCAATCTTTTCTGATCGGCCCATGTTGCTAAACACCCTCATTGTGGCAGCAGTGCTCAGCTCAGCAGCAAATGTACAAGGATGTGCCACCATTCCGTTGTGCTGTTATTACGTGTCCAATAGTCCTGGTATACTGATGCCATCCCCCCCATGGGATTGGGCTGCGTTCCAGTAGCAGATTCCATCCCGCACTGGTAGGTGGTACTTTCCTCCGGAGATGGATATATCTGAGTCGATCGGTGCAGTGCCGGTTCACGTATCGAAGTATGCTGAACGGACAACAACTGGGGTAAGGGAATAGCAGCGACCTGATGCTGCCAATGTTTTGACACTTGACAGGTGGCAATGGCCTTGCTTATGATTGCACTCCAATTGAACCTCAGCCCGGGCCAATTATCTATTAGGCTGCACGCAATGCTGTTATTGGTCCAGTTTCAATAGCAAGAACATCATAAATAAACGAAGCGTGGTCGGTCAGCATTTGGCTAGGTGTTTCGTCCACAGAGCGCGAGCCAATTTGGTAGTGCAAAAATATATTCTAATCCGGCGATTGGTTCAGTGGCTGACGTCAAGTTACCGAGGATGTGGCATTATGCGATCGAAGGGACATGAAGAGCCCCACGGCAACGCCTCAATCCTCTTAATGAGAACGTCTTTGACATTAAGTGAGAAAAGCTTTGTCCAAACCAACCCTTCTTACGAGGACGATTACCCTTGCACGCCGCTGTACTACTTGAAGGGGCTACCGTTCAATCAAGGTTCACGTCCTTCCTCACTCCGATACTGCCTATGAGCACCACTGGTTCGAATTCCTGCCTACACCTTTGACGGACTCGCGCCGCAACCGAGCCTCTGGCCTCTGTGTACTATCTGTCGGTGACGGATCAGTTCTCGTGATCGAGGAACAGATGTGGGAGTTCGTCACTCGTGAGCTTTGTTGCAGCACACGGCGATCAAAGCTCCCTCGTGCAGCTTCGACCATATCATATGATCCCTCAGCGTCTAGGATTTCCGGCCGTAGAGCAAGGCGTTGTCAGACCCCGTGTGGCTCTCACTGACGAGGAAAAGCTATCAGACGCCGAAATACGCAAGGAAATTAATAGTGGTGGTATAGAAAAGTTACTCAAGTTCCTGTCCGTCATCGAGAGCAATATGTCTCCGTGTTCAGAAATTAAGTTGGGAAGACTTCTTCCCTCTCCTTGAAGACCTCAATGCAATCCCGGAGAGGAATCTACTCCGTGTGCGGCTGCGGACGTGGATGGATTTGATGGGCAACTTGGACGCAGTAAAGGTGACAACGGCTGGTACACTCTCTGCTGGAGCGAGGCCCTGAATACTTGGTGATAGTTAACTTGCTACCTTGAGTTCATGCCGGCGCACTTCCTCGAGTGATTATTTTGTCACTGGCAGGGCTTGATATAGATATAACCACTGTAAAACCGCCAAAACTCACGGGAGCATACTAGTACTACCCTGTCATGGGTAGCTTGAAAGATAGGTAAGTTCCTTACCGTATTGATAGTAAAAATAGGGCCCTTCTGATGTGCGCTCGGGCGAATGACACAAATAACACTAATAAGAGCCTAGCCGCACAATGTCCACGGTTTGATAGGTACATTGGGCTATGCATCACGTAGGACGGTACTAGATGGTACCTTGGTCCTGCACTGTCCACGAACAGTGTCCAGTATATATATCAGCCGGAACAGAGGGAGAAGTCAAGGTCGATACCTTTCTGATCAGGCCATGTTGCTAAACACCCTCGTTGTGGCAGCAGTGCTCAGCTTAGCGGCAAGTGCACAAGGATGCGCCACCATTCCGTTGTGCTGTGACCAGCTCGTCTATGCACCTAGTGCAGCTGTCACAAGCACCGCCAATAGTCTTGGTATTACGTCGCCAACCTACCCCATTGGAGTGGACTGCGTTCCAATAGAGGATCCCCCGGCATTGTACATCCTGCTATGGTAAGTGATACTTCCCCCTGGAGATGGATCTACCTGAGTTGATCGGTGCAGTACCGCCCCACGTATCGAGGTATGCTGCAAGCAGAACAACTGGGGTAAGAGAATGGCAGCGACCTGATGCTGCCAATGTTTTGACAGTTTTACAGGTGGCAAGATTGCTCTTGGTTGCACGCCTGTACCCACCCTATATACCGATTAGGCTGCACACAATGTTGCCGTTGTTGTTGGCCCAGTTTTAATGGCAAGAACATCATGGATAAACAAGGCGTTGTCGATCAGCATTTGGCTAGGGATGTCGTGTATTTCGTTTACAGAGCGCGAGTCAATTCGGTAGTGTAAAAATGTATTCTGATCTTGGTTTGGCTGACCCCAAGTCAGCTGCGTTGTTCAGCCTGCAGATATGAGGATGATCGAAGGGGCAATGCCTCAATCTTCTTGATGAAAACATTCCTGCCTTCGACATTCAGTAGTATATAAAGCTTTGTCTGAATCAACACTTACTTATAAAGAAGCTGTTCGAAGTTGCCAGATTCTGGTGCATGTACTTCAATTCAACATGCGCATCACATCGGATTCCCAGGAGATGATTCTCCCTCAGGTGCGTGGATAATGTGAGGGATTTTCGAACATCCGGAATCTATGAACTCGAAGTCTTGTTTACATATATTACTGAAACTATAATAAGCACTAGTCGCGAAACATCGAAAGTCACAGACCTGATCTGTTGTTGTACACAGGAGGTAATGTATTGATCAGTCGCAGCAACAAGATGATAGAATATTATGGCACATGACACAAAAAGAAAACAAAAAACCTCAGTCTATCTCAATGACGTCGTCATCCATCTTATCCGAAGAATTCGATAGCATGATCACCCCATCCTCTTCTAATCGTCGCTTCTTACTGGGGCTACCGATATCCGGCAAAGGCAATGTTCCGTTCATCTTTGGCCGCTTGGGAGATGGCTCTGACTCTATAATCTCATCATCAGGGGCGGATCGCTTCCGAGACGGTGCAGGGGGTGGAGTCACGCGACGCGGCGTGTACGGTGGCTTGGGTAAAGGAGATGGCAATATTAATGTCAGTTCATCCGCAGGGTGGTTCGCTCTACGGTCTGGTCAGCTTCACTGTCGACGATTCCGTATTTGAACTTGACGCACGGGAGCACGCTTAACGCGACTGCAATCGTTCCCCATTCCCCATCCTCATCTACTATCGTCAGGAACTTACCCCTCGTGATATTTAAACTCTCCAACGTGCGATCCAAGTTGTCGTCCCAATCGGGATCGCACAGTAGGCGTTTGTCCTCGAACACACTCACTTCCCGCTTTCCCGTGCCTCCATCTTCACCATCACCGTCACCAAGAATACCATCGACGACTTCACCGAGTGTCACCCTCGCTGGGTCGCACAAAATCTTCGTGTAGGTGTCTCGACAGACCCCACATTTGGGATTTGGTGGACATAAGTTGATAGTACTAAGCGGTACAGCCGGTTTGAATTGCAAATGTACATTTTTGAGTGCAGTGAAGGACCTGCGAAGAAGATGAAGAGCTTGTAGGACGATGAGGCCTGAGATGATGGCATTGGTGGTAGCGATGGCAGGAATGATGTTGCCAGCCATCTCTGTATAGCCAGCGATAAGTGAATAACACGTTTAGAAACCCACTCAGGGTGATGTACCTTTAACCTCCCAACGAGTTTTTCGCTCGATGTGGTACGCTGCCGAACGGAGGTTCGAAGCAGCGGTAACGAAATCTAGCGTGTCATCATCGTCTTTGTCAAACGAGATCGTCTCTTCTCCAGCGCGCAATCGTGCAGCTAGACGGTTCGTACTGGTATCGATCGTTTAGTGGTCAATCAATCAGTGCATCGCGATGCCCACCTTGCAACAAAAAGGCTAAGATTATCTTGAAGGCTTAATGCTCGCTGATCCTTGAGACCAACATTTGTCCCATGGGGGGTCGAAGTAGCACCGTTGGCAATGACGTGTCCATTAACCAAAGGTTTCCCAGATGATGATCCGCTAATACCGCCGGAGGATCTTGTGGGTTCTTTGAGGACAAACGTGCCATTTTCTATAGCATCAAAGTCAAGAGGCATCGGTGCAGCTCTTGATCGCCACATGTCTGCCATAGACAATAGATTCAAAATGTCAGTATGGAAGACCTTTTAACGGAAAAACCTCAATATGTAACTGAAGCTATGATGTGGGCATACACAGAACCTTTTGGAAGACGGTCTTTGCTGCATCCTCTGTCGTCTCAACCGAACGTAGTGCTTTGCGGACAGTTTTGTAGGCCAATGCTTCTTTGCGCAGAGTCGCAATCTCCTGTGCTGCACAGACCATACTGTAAGTAAGCACCCGGATCCAAGTCAAATAGTCATGAGGATCTACCGTTTTCACCCTGTTTCTCAGCTTCGTCTAATTCGGCACCGCCATCCTCGTCTTCACCAAACAATTGTCTGTGTATTCCAGGTCAATCCGTGTGCCATGTGCAGAAACATTTCGTACTGAAACGCACGGAAGGAGATAGCTTTTTGCCCATACAATACAGTGTATAGGCTGCGAGGGTGTAGACCGGATCGTACAGACCGGGAAGGATTTCGGGGTAGGTTTTGGTACGCAATCGAAGCACTCTGTACGATCCTGTATATAATGGAGTTTAAATATAGGATCGATACGATGGGGACATCCGAATCCGACCTTCCACAATGGTTGTACTTGGCCGAGATACCCAGCTGTGCCTGATTCAACCAGCGGGATCCCAGCTGCCATACACATCTTGTTCACGTGCCGCCGTGCATCTAATGAATGAAATGGATATGTCATTCAGCTAAGACTCGGGTGGTCCGTACCTAGGTTGTCCAGAGCATTCAAGACGATGTCAAAGCCCCGGAACCACTCTATATCAAACTGCGGCTCCTTAATGTTGCCATGAATGGGTTGGATATGCACGTTCGGGTTGAATGCTCCCGCGGTCTGCGCGGCGACCTAGAGAACGGCCATGTAGTTCAGTGGAAGCAGGATGACCAGGGAAAGGCTTACCATGGCCTTGCTCTGCTTAATATCTTTCTTCTTAAAGAGAAACTGTCTGTTGAGATTGGAGAGGTCTATGGTATCCAAGTCTAGGAGGGTGATGTGCCCGAAGCCCGCCAACACAACATTCTTGACTGTGTAAAGGACGAAGGTTTGTGAGATGCATGTCAAGCGAATAATTACGTTGTCAAGTTAAATTCGACGACTCACGAAGCTCGCAACCAATCCCTCCTGCGCCTACAAGTAGGACCCTAGTCTTTGCCAGCCGTGCACACATCTCTGGGCCAAGGATGGCTTTTGCATGTGTGTAACGACCACTCCCCCGTATGCCTCCCATGGTAGATGTCGACATAGAGAATTTGAGCGAGTCCCGTGTAAGTTAGACACAAGGAGACAGATTCTGCATGAAATTAGGGAAGCGCTTGAACGGAAGAGCAGTCGGGCGTCCAAAGCGATATTTAGGCTGTGACAATTTGCCATCTCGGTCACGCGACTGTCACGCGTCTGCCCGATAGACTTTGAAGACTACACCGATACACAGGGGACTGGCCTCAATGTCGCCATCCGACTTCATGACCGTTCTCCATCATGGGCTCTACGAAACCACGGAAAACCCAAGGAAAGGGATCCTGTGCAGTGGTATCCTCTACATCCACGTTCCGGTCCTGTGACCAACGCATCCCGTATCCTTCCTCGACCCTCGCTTCATATATCAGGACCTGATGCGGTAGCCAATGCAAGTTCCTCCACGTCGCGTTGTCGACCACCTTTTCGAACAGCAGCAAAGCCTTTTCGTTGATCCTAGCCACCGGCCCCGAAGGCGTCCCCCACCAACCACTGCCAAATGCGACCCTGTCCTCCGTGCTGTCACTATGTCCCTGAGACCGATGGCCATGTTTCGACCACGCCCTCGCACCCGCTGACAGTCCCACTTTATTTGGCATCACAAATGCAGCGAGGCATTCTTCACGTGTCGGCGGATCACGACCTAACGCAGATCCGACTGTGTATGCTAATCCGTGCAGAAGATGTTTCGCCAACGGCGTCTGCAGGTATGGTTCCTCTTCCTGTCGCAGATCACCAAATCGCAAGAGGAAATCACGAAGACGGGTGCGTTCCAACGCTGCCTCAGGTACCTCCTCCATGTTCTGACACTTGGGAGGAGTGAAGCAATCGGCTGCGCTTGCGAATACAGGCATTCCTTGGTTGCAAGGAGAGTTGTGGCATTGTTCCAGTTCAAGCTCCGAAGGCGGCCTTTTTTCGCGACGAATACAGTAAATACACATGGTTGGCGCAGGCAGTAAGTCTTCAGTGTAGCTTACATGGGAGAAGCAACCTTGCCGCACTCGCCGCACTTCCTCAACTGCTCGTCTGCTTTCCATCGCTCGATCACAGGTTTAAGCTGTGCGCCGAGGTCGGTTACATGGAAAGACTCCTTGTGGATGATGACAGGCTCTGCGTGGACCGGTTCGCGACAGTACCACTGCAAGGTGTCTGCAGAGTGTATGGTGGTTACCTCCTGCTCGTCAGATTGGTTATTACTGTTTACCTTTGGAGTCCTTTGGGCGAATGGATTCGATGACGATGCCGATTGTGTTAGCATACCGAACAGGATTGTGTGGTGTGTTGCCTGAAAGACAGGGTGTAAATCATTGGCACCGTTTACGAGATGAAGATGAAGCATTTGCCTGGGAGCAGAAACATGTCGCCTTCTTCGATAACTATATCCTTGAATTCACCCTCGTCAACGACCCTCAGTAGCATTGCTCCCTTGTACTGGTAAAACCATTCCTATCAAATCAATAGAATGCCTTGTTCGATGACAAGGAAATAGAGATGCAAGACCAAACCATACTTCGGTTTCATTGACGTGGTAGTCGTTGCGTTCGTTCGGACCACCGACAGCCATGACTATGAAGTCTTTCTCTTGGTACAGACAGAAATTGTTCACCGGAGGCTGAAGGAGGTGCTCATTAGCCTCCAACCACTTTGGGAAGTTGATGGGCGGGCGAAGGGGCATCTTGTGAGGTGGTACTAATGGGTCGATCGTATAAACGCAGTCGTCGTAGTTGCCAGCGCCCACCGCCAGCGTGAAATATCGGGACCAATCTTATCTCATCTTGGAAGGATCACGCATAATTCAAAGCTAGTGCCAGTGGAGCCATCTCCAACAGTATGCACGACTATAGGTTCTATCGACCCGACGCTCACCAGATTCCGCTATGGTACTCCGTATTCCTGGATGGCGGTTTATCCGGATGGCTGATCCGTCATCTTTGCTGCGCATCATAAGTGCGACGGACGATGCTTCTCTTACCCGGAATGCCACCGGGTTATCTTGGGATGCGCAGCCACGGTGAATGGAACGCAATGCAAGCAAACTTCCAATTCTCGCTGAGAGCCGTAAAATTAGCATGGACAGTGGAGCTCAGGACCACCATCATTCCGCGATTCCCAAGTCTCGAGCAGCAGGTTCTGGGCAAAGGCGAGACCAGGTTTGTGCTCCATCGATGGGCTTCGACGGAGGGCGAAAGATGCTCGGAGGCAGGTGCGCCGGGGCCTGGTCAGGCACACCATGTTATGCCCGTGAGATACACGGAACTCGGGAAAATGACTGCAGACTCTCAAAGAGATCCATTGGCGAGTAGCAGAGTACTTGTAGACTGTTTGAAAACGAAAAGAGGAGTGAACAAGACAGTTTGGCTCTGAAAGCGGAATTTGGTGCAGAAAAAAAGGGATTCGTTCAACACTTTGACTGACACCGCCAACTCGTCACATTCTTTTCCGTCTCGCCGTCTTCCTCTTGTATTTCCCTCGACCAGCTCACTTCTACTGTCTCTTCCCCGTACAACGACGCCATCACGATGTTCTCTTCGCTACCCTTGCTGGCCATCGGGGTAGCGGCCTCCTCATCCCTCGCGGCTGCCCAATCCGCAGGGTCTATCGTACAAGCAGGAGATACCCTTGTTAGTGCAATGATGGTACGCACACACAGTCCATTCCTCTCCCAGCCACCCTTAATTCCAACCAGATGTTTCTCGGTAACGAGGAAAAAATCTACATCCTCGACAAGGCCGAAGGAAATGCAGCTCAAATAAATGGCCATCCAGCATGGGGCGCAGTATGGTGAATTCTACATCTCGTGTCCTCCTATCATATCGTACCCATACCTCGCCCAGGGATATCAACAGTCGCACAGCTCAGTTGATGGACGTTCTCACTAACGCTTTCTGCGCCTCTGGCATGCACCTTCCAAACGGCTCGTACGTGACATTCGGCGGGAATGGTGCCGTTGGGCCTGGCGGCAACATCGGTTCCGTCAAGAACAACGAGGGCTCTGGGTCATTCGACGCGACTTACGGCGACTACGATGGTGGCAAATCCATCCGCATCCTAAATCCTTGCACAAGCTCGGACAACTTTTCAAGTTCACAATGTCAGTGGTTTGACAATGCCACAGTCCTCGCTATGCAAAAACGTCGGTGGTACTCGGCAGCTGAACCCCTCGGAGATGGCACAATCGCATTAATCGGTGGTTTCGTCAACGGTGGCTACATCAACAGGAATACTCCTAATACAGATCCGGCGTACGAGGGTGGTGCTGCTGAACCAACTTATGAGTTCTTTCCTTCAAGAGGCGCTGCTACCGTCATGGAATTTATGATCGCAACATCTGGCTTGAACTCGTATGCCCATTCCTACCTCATGCCATCTGGAAAGATGCTCCTTCAGGCTAACATATCGACCAGTAAGTAATCTTCTTCCGTTACCGCATGCATCCCCATCAACCTGGTTTCTCAGTCCTCTGGGACCCCGATACCAACGTGGAGACAAAGCTTCCCGATATGCCTGGAAGTGTAGTCCGCGTATACCCCGCGTCCGGAGCTGTCGCGATGCTCCCTTTGACTCCCGCCAACAACTGGACACCTACTATTCTGTTCTGCGGTGGATCCGACATGCCCGACGATTACTGGGGCAATTATTCTTTCCCTAACTATAACACCTGGGAATACCCTGCGTCAAAGAACTGCCAACGTCTCACACCAGAACCCCAAGATGGTTCTTCTCCCGCTTACCAACAGGATGATGATATGCTCGAGGGTCGTACCATGGGTCAATTCATCTCTCTCCCTGACGGCACCCTCCTTGTCGTCAACGGAGGCACGAACGGAACCGCTGGATACGCCACAGCTACTGGCATGACACCGAATTTTGGTGACATGCCTTTTGGTGAATCTCTCGCCGCTGGACCCGTCGGTACGCCAGCAATTTACAACCCTAATATGCCCCAAGGCAGCCGCTGGTCGAATGCTGGCCTCGGAAACTCTAAGACCGCCCGTCTGTACCATTCCTCGGCAATGCTCCTACCCGATGCCTCTGTCATGATTGCAGGGTCAAATCCAAACGTTGATGTCAACCTCACCACGATCTACCCGACCACCTACACCACCGAGATATTCTACCCTCCTTACTTCTCCGCCTCCACCCGCCCGCACCCTACTGGTATCCCAAAGCAGCTCTCCTACGGTGGCGCCTATTTCAACATTACCGTCCCAGCTAGCTCATACGCCGGTTCAGCTAACGCTGCAGCTGCAAACACATCCGTCGTACTATCTCGCGGCGGGTTCACTACCCATGCCATGAACATGGGCCAGCGTCACCTGCAACTCAACAACACCTACACCGTCAACAGCGACGGCTCCTATGTGCTCCACGTCGCTCAGGCCCCTCCCATCCCGAACGTTTTCCAGCCTGGCCCGGCACTCCTGTTTGTCGTCGTGAACGGCATCCCAAGTAATGGCACCATGCTCATCGTAGGCTCTGGGAACATCGAGACCCAGCCAACGTCTGCTGTCAGCGATCTGCCGCCCAGCGTCCAGAACAATAATGCAAAAGGTACAGGGTCCGGCGACTCCTCCAACGGCGGCTCCTCGTCGTCGGGTCCAAGCACGGGCCTGATCATCGCCGGTGTCGTTGGAGGGATCGCCCTGATTGGCGTCGTCGGCGCCGTATTTGGTATCTGCGTCTCTCGCCGTCGGCGTGCTACTAGTCGCCAGCATCCCGCTGCCGCCTACGCCATGGGCACAACGCGGAGCGGCTATATGGGGGGAAGCGGCATGGCGGCTGACCATGCCAGACATTCCGACTCGAGCGCGTTTGTGCCACTACAACAAGAAAACGCGAGCGCAGCATGGAACGCGAGCAGCGTGAGCTTGCATTCGTCGCCGTATCGAGACGAATATGGTGGGAGACCGAGCGTGGCGGACAGTTACGATCCTTATAATCCTGAGGGTGCACGGAGGGTCGATGGTTACAGATCATAAATACAATATACTTTTACACAAACGGACACGGAACGATCTTGGGTTACATGTGTGGGCATCAGGGCGGACCGAGCTATGGTAATACTTGCTTGTCCGCTGTCTTTCATTTTTGTGCTCCCTTCTTTTTCCTGCTTGCAGCCTGCGTCCCTGTTGCTTTTTCTTAGTTATCTCCCACAAGTCTAGACTTGTCCACACATCGATGGGGCCAATACATTGTGCAGTGCGCCCTTGTCCCCCATGTCTGAATCATTTCTCACTGGGCTTTTGACGTGAACAATATTCACCCGTGCACCGCCAACTTGCACCATACACATGGGACATTCAATGGTGTTACAAGTTTGAACGTACATTTGTTTCGATCTACATTCTACACTCAAATCTTCTCGAAAATGTACATGTATGCCAGCTTCTTCAGCTCCTCTACACTTGTCTTGTCCGCAATCACAACCTTTTCGTCGTTGAAGAGCACCCACTCCTCGTTCCCTTCCATGCCCGTGGTGTCACTTGCCTGGGCCAGCGGCATCCGCATGTGTGCGACGTAATGACCTGAATGTACGCTGGGTCCTTTGTGTGATATGAACGCCTTTAGTCGGTACCGTGCTGGTAAGCTGGACGACCCCGGTAGCGATTTCTCCTTAGGTACGGGGTTGCTCGAAGGTGACGCGATCTCCCCAGTATCGTCGGGATGGTTGAACAGCCACTCCACTGCACGCTCGGCGCTGCCGTCCTGCGACACTGACTCAGATTTTGGCGTCACATTGCCTTGGTTACTCACCGTTTCTATTAATGCCTTCCTGGCCTGTGCATGCGTGAAGCCCATGTCTGCCAGCATTTCAATTTGGTCCGAGGAGGGCTCTGAACCCTTCTTGGCTCCTCCGGACGTAGTTAACTGGATGGGTTCGTCGATGTCTTGCACAGTAGGATGAGCTTGGCGGTGGAGATGTAGAATGGTTGGTACACACCAGGGTCATCCATGTGGCCAAAGAGCCATTCCATGGCAGTCTCCACGTCCGAATTACTTGTGGCAAGTAGTGCCTTTTGACATCTCACTGATGGGAATCCCATGCCCTCCAATTGCGCCAATACTTCCGCGTTAAACTGAGGGAGCGAGCTGGATGAAGAGGTAGAAGAGGCTTCTTGGAATTCCTCTTCACCGGGCTGCAAACCTCCACCCAAAAATGTGCCCAGATCGAGCATGTCTGCCTCCGGTAATATGATAGGGATGTCTGTCATAAGCGCATTAGCAATTATTGCTCAATATGAAACATGAGCGAAACCTACCAAGCTTAGTCGGAACCCAATTCTTCAGCTGGAATTTTTTGGCATGGAGCACGAGTATGTCTGGGAAGGTAGCAAAATGCAGCTGTCTCACAGCTGAAACTTTTCCGCATCCTCCCTCGCACTGGTAATCGAGCGCTTCTTGACCCGTGAGACCCAGAAGGAGGCTGAGACACTGCATCAATGTCACGGAAGCATATCGTGTTGCTGCAGGTCCCTTGGTCGAGTCGCCTGCAGTTTTACCCTTGTCTGGACCGCCGCCATGTTCATCAGCCGGTAATTCTTGTGCAGGAACACCCAGACTAAGGACGTCCATGTTGTCCACGCGATATCTGACTTTTCTACAAGACAGACACTGCAAGCGTTGTTCCAACCCAAATGCGAAAGCATCGGTTGCCTCGGACCCTCCTAAATTCCATCAATGAAAATCTTTGCCCAAACCAAGATAAGGACAGGAATTACCACGCGCCCCAGAGTTCATTTGGTGGTTAAACCTCCTGAGTACGGTAATGAGATGTCCAAAGAATTCCTCCGCGTCTTGCTGTCGCATGGTTGCGAATTCTGCGTGACCTTTGCCAACGAGGGCCTTGAAACCAGTAGGTTTCAGTCCAACTTGCCAGGGCACATTGTCTGGTATTGAATGAGGGAACGAATCTGATGGGGCTAAGATAACAGTCGGCTTTTAGGCACAGAGAAACATCAAAAAATTCCTAACCAAGATTGGTGTCAGATTTGGAGTATCTTCCGCTGAGAAGGCCATCTGCTATTTTGAACATTTGACACTCGATGCAGTCCGCAGGCAACGGTTGTGTGCACCTTATCCAGTGAGTGGAAGCTTTTTCAGGCACATAGCGTTGGGTAGTCCCTGCGTTCACTTCGCCATAGTAGCGATGGCGGAACTGGGAAAGGGAGAATAACGTCTGCAACACGGAAGCCATGTAACAACTGAAAATACGAAATGAAACGACAGTGGTACACATAGGTTCTTCCTCTTACCTGTGTCGTAGACTGTTCAGTATATGAAAGAACAGAAAGCAGCTACCTTCACTTACCTGTTTCCCAAGTTACTTAGCCCTGTGAGCCCCCGACCAAAAACAGGTTTGAGGGCACTTCCATCCTCTGCAGTAAGAGAGAAGTCAAACGCAAGATTCTGCTCGATTTGCTACGACCAATGCATTAGCTAAGGGGCTTCCTGTAAAAGACCAGAAGATGCTCACGAGTTCTGTCATGCTCTTTTCAGTTTTCTTTTGCGACCCAATATGGATGCCAAAGTTAGCAAGGTGACTAGTCAGCTCGGGATCGACGCGGGCATCGTCGCAGGCATAGCAGTAAATATCTGTGACAGAAGTCTTTACATGTCAGTGCGAGGAGGTGAAGAGACACGCACCAGCCCCTCCCTCCGGTGTGATCGTCCCAAGCTTTACGCATACTGGATGTTTTGTAGCATTGAAATGCGTCAATGCGTGTCCATTGCCACCGGTTCCTCCATATTGGGAACGCCCACAGCCAAGTGCACCGCAGGTGAGACAAAGCCACAAATTCGATGTTAATTCGCACGAAGCACAGCATGCAAGCCCTGAAAAATGTGAATAGTCCATACAGACGTATCAAGGAAGTTGAAATTGGATACCTTCAGCTGGAATGCTACCAGTAGCACATTGTTCAAGTGAGCGCGTATGCTTGCAAGGTGTAAATTCCTCCTCCCATGCCTTTATCTCCGACTGGCGAGCCGAAGACAGCGATTGCATGATTCCACTCGTCAGCCGCTCCGCCTGCGCAATATTGAGATGTTGGAATGCATGCAGAGATCTTGTTAACTTACTGTATCACTGCCAGCCAGTATCTCCTTTCCATTATCAGGATCGCACTTCCAGCATTTAAGCACAGTGCGGTGCTCCCACTTGTCTTCTTCGCGTTCCTGTACGATAGCCAACTTGGTCACCTTCGGAGGTGGCTCCTGCTCATCCTACATGATTTCAAATGACAACGAAGCATATGCAAGACATGGAAGGGACTCACACGACCAGTTCGTTTCGGTTTGGGTGTGCGTTTGATATTCAGGGTGAAGGAATGTCCGGATCGTAATACATGGGTCCGCGCGTGGTGTCTGTCTTGATCAAGACATGCTCCATTGAAACACGTCAGGCATACATCCACGCCGGCTACGCCATCCTACAGAGACATGCGATCAGACCCATGGTGTGACCAACAAACCGTGATCGCGGTCTAACCTGATCGTCGAAACATTGTGTACACTCTTCCCGGTGCACAGACTGGCTAAGTTTCGGAGGCTGGAGCCTTTCAATGTCGCTCTGGTGGGGACAGCTCGTCATTGCGTATTGATCCCTTGATCAAGTCGCGATCACGTTTATGCACTGTGGCGAATGTTGCTGCAACAGCTTGCTGGATCTATGCCAATATATACCAGTCTCCGCACGTGATAATAAGATACCCCATCTGAGGGGCAAATGCTCTATAGTAGAAATGCTGTCACTGCTCAATGGATGAAAGGACAATAGTTCATTCACGCGTGGAAGGCGAAGAATCCAAGAAACTTGCATGCCCATGCCAGCTGCTGCCAGTGTGTCGTACTAAGGACGATATACACCCTGAGCTGCAACTACTACAGCAGCCTGTCCAATGTCCAGCACGCACGCAGTGCTGCGCTGGGGCAGTGCCGCGTGTTTGCAACGAGGTCAGGTTGTTCGCTTCCCAAACCCTCTCCTCCTGCCACCAACGCCAGCTAACCGTATCCCAGCATTATCCTACTTCATAGTCATCCGTTCAACATACAACATCAGATATGCTTAACAAAAACCCCAAGGTCCCGCGCAAACGATCCAGTGACGGGGTATGCGAACTCGCCAGAATTATGAATACCATGTGCCAATCTGACGTTGTTTCAGCATTCTCATGTAAATGCCCCTGAGGCTCGGGGCTCAAGATTATTCACCAAGGTAAAGGCAGCATTCAAGCGCTTTCACAAACGCATCTTCCCAAATGCTGTGGTCAAGGAGGTATGTTGAACCTTTGGATGGAATTGCTACCCGTTTGATGCAAGGTGGCAAGGCAACCTCCCATGATGAACTCGCTCGAACCGCAGCCGTCGATGAACATGGAGAAGGTCAACGAACTGAGTCTAGGGGACCCGTTCCAGGCAATGCAGAAGCGACGCCTACGCTGCATGCTGACAGTGATGGTCCACTTGTCGCTAGTCCTATCTGCCCCCAAGTACGTTTACCTTATCTCCGACTGCTAGTTGCCTCTGAAGTACTCGTGTGTAACGAACCATAATCAGCCCGTAACCGTCTCTGAAAACGTCGTGGCTGTCGTACATCAACCTTCCACAGTCGGGCCTGATCTTGGCCAAGCCCCAGCGCAAAAAGATAAAGGACCTGCTGATGCTACCAGTGCGGTGCGTTATAAGGTTGCATGTTTTGCCGACCCTTACGCATTCCGTTAGGTGTTTGGCGATGACCAAAACGTTCTCAATGACATCCAAGACGTAGACAAGAAAGTATCGATTACCCCGTCTATTCCTGGTGCCGCGGACGCCGCTGGTAATCCGTTGGATCTCGAGAAGATTCATTTGGATACAACCAAAACTGAATATCTTCAACCCCTTGCCACCTTCAATACGATTGCAAAAGCCATCGGTAACGTGAGTCTTCCGTCCCCTTGCAGGTGTCTACTTACCCTATGGATCCACCTAGATCAATCCATACGCTCAAACGGCGCTGTGTATGTTAACTGCAGCCTCCGAGGTATGCGTCTATTTTTTTCGATGTCTCCGATTGACGCGAACCCGTATAGCTGATCCTGTCGCAAGTGAAACTCGACGCATCTATCAACGATCTCCTCTCCCGAATCAAACAAACCTACGAACTTCTCCTGGAACACCAGTCTCCAGTGAAGATCAATTCCATCCAGAACGTTCTGGTACAGATCGCCCAAGTAATGCAAGAATGCGCGCAGTTCATATCGAAGTACTCGGAGACCAAGAGCTTCGGTACATTGCTTGTACATTTGGTATTTGCAACAATCTCATCTCTTTGATAGGGGTTAGACTGGGAAAAAATGTTTTCTCACCGACCGCTACTACCGTTGCCAACTACAACTCGAAGCTAGACCAGCTGATGCAAGAACTTCGAGTTCGGGCAGTTCTAAACATTCAAGATGGTGTCCAACAAATCCAGGAAGATCTGGCAAGTTTGAACATTCCAGAAAGTGTCCAGCGGGTCCGAGATGACCGTACATTGGATACCCTGAGTTATGCGGGCAGCGTCGGGCTCAACCAGGCGAAGAAGTGTTTCGATGGAACGCGAACCGAGATCCTGAAGGAAATCCTTCACTGGATCAACAACACAGATCCCGCCACACCACGTATCTTATGGCTCCACGGCCAGGCCGGCAAGGGGAAATCTGCCATTGCGCACACCACTGCTCTGCAGGCCAAGAATCTTGGCAATCTCGGGTCATGCTTCTGCTTTACTCGCGTCAGACAGCACGAAGGACTCCATAAGAAACTTGCCACCACCATCGCGCGCGACTTAGCTGATCGCGACCCCCGCTTCCGGCTTCTTCCGGCTGGGGTAATTTCCAACAACTATGCGCTGACAGATACGGAAGACATCGCGGAACAGTGGCAGAAATTCATCGCTGAACCTCTGTCGCAATTGGCAACTTCCTCAACCCGAAATGTTGTCATCGTCATCGATGCACTAGACGAGAGTGGTGTCGACGACACCAGAGAGGGCATCCTTTATATCCTTACTACTCGCGGCGCAAACCTGCCGGCGACCACCCGGATTCTCTTGACTTCTCGGCCACTCGCAGATATTGGTGAGGCATTGCGCACAAAGCAACATATCCTAACCAAGTCTCTGGATGACGTTGATTACGATGCAACAACTCGCGACATCACCCTCTACATTTCTACGAAATTGAAGAAGCTCGATGGCACATTTTGCGATGAAAACATCAGACAACTTGCTGCGAAATCGGGTGGTGTGTTCGAGTGGGCGCGTCTGGCATGTGACTTCATTCGCTCCAGAATGGGTGTGATTCCGAAGGAGCGCTTTTGTCGGGTCGTGTCTCACACTGGTGATGGAAGCAACCTGCTTGACGGAATGTATACCACATTTTTGGAGGAACTTGTTCAAGGGTCTGCTGAGTTATTGAGGTTTCATTCAGTCATGCGACAGATCCTGTGGTCGAAGGAACCACTCTCTATCAAGGCGTTGGACTCGATGCGAGAGAAGTTCCCTCTGGAGACTGAGTGCTACCCCGTACGAATCGTCCTCAACTTCATGGCATCATTCCTTTCTGGTACCACTGATACATCTACTCCTATCCGACCCTTGCATGCTTCGTTCTACGACTTCTTACTTGACAAAAACCGGAGTGGGGATTTCTTTATTGACGAAGCTGAAGTACACAATGATCTGGCCCTTGCCTCCCTTCGTGTCATGCAAGCTGGCCTTCGATTCAACATGTGTGCACTCCCAACATCATATGTGTGCAACTCGGATGTGGTGGACTTGGCAAAGAAGGTTGAAGAAAACATTCCGATGCATTTGTTGTACTCTTGTCGATATTGGGCGGCCCACCTGCAAAATGCAAAAGTTGATGCAGAACTTGGACAACATGTGAAGGTATTTGTCTCAGGGGAGCAGATACTATTTTGGATGGAGGCCCTTGGTGTGTCAAAGTTCATTAGTGAAGCTTATAGGGTCCTGGTCTCTGCTGAGCAATGGTTCCAGGTAAGGTCATTCCTTTGAATGGAGTGACTGTAACAATATTGATAATAAACTGACAGGGTCTAGCAGAATATGAAGATGTGCTGACAATCATTGGAGATGGGATCAAATTTGTATCCAACTTTGCTGGGATCATTAATGAAAGCACACCACACTTATATGTGTCAGCACTACCATTTTCACCAGCTAGGTCACAATTTACATGTATGGCTGGAAAATGTGCAAAGACTGCTCAAGTTGTAGGTCAACATCAGAATTGGCCAAGAAATCAAAATGTCCTTAAAGGGCACACCTCCTCAGTCTTGTCAGTTGCATTCTCACCAGATGGAAGGCACATTGTGTCAGGCTCTCATGATGACACAATCCGAGTTTGGGATGCACAGACAGGTGGCCAGGTGGGCAACCCTCTCCAAGGGCACACTGACTCAGTCTTGTCAGTTGCATTCTCACCAGATGGAAGGCACATTGTGTCAGGCTCTGGTAATGACACAATCCAAATTTGGGAAGTAGAAAGAAATGCTCAAGTAAACCATCATCTTGGAGAGCACACCCATCATTTGGTTGCATTTTCACCACTGGCTAACATCTCATCTTCCATTATGCATAATTCTGGGGCCTCTCACAGCATAGGTAATGTGAAGAAGAATTCCAAATATTTGAAGTATGATCTTTATCTTCAGCAAGATGGCTGGATTGTGGGCCCAAATGGACAATTGTTGTTGTGGGTTCCTTCATCATACATCCCATTTACCTGGTATACTCCACAGACACATCTAATAATTTCACACTTTCCTGCATTGGACTTATGCAGGATGGCTCATGGCCCTGCTTGGCATCAATGTTTCTATTCCTTCACTCATAGTAATGCTTAGAAATCTGTGATATTCTTGATACTTCCTGTTGGATCAGAGTCACTTAAATACAAGTAGAAGAAAGGACATGGAGACTATGATCAACTCTTCAAACTAAGAATCACAACAGGAGAGCCTCAAGACATGTTGTTTGTGATGTCTTTATGGACACAACAAAAAAAGATGAGATGTGGAATAATAGATGTAAGTATGTGCTGGTGGTTATGTGAAGAACAGGAACATACACCACCACATGAACATGGGTATCCACAACTTGTACTCGTCATTTAGGTCCTTCATTCTCTGAAGACTACTAGCTATGTCAATTATGTCTGTGTCACTCTGATGACAGTTATTTGGATGTCATCTCTGTTGTCGAACATCTGGATCAACGTTGAGGATTCTCACATACCAAGATGTTTAAGTCACATTGAGAGGCCGTTTTCTTGAGGACAGGAAGCAGTTTGTGGGTGAGGATGAAAGGGTTGAAGACACTGCAAAATACAAATGTAGGTGAATAAGAGAAGTATGCTAGTAAGACACACTTGACCATCGTGTGTTGGCGTTTGGATGAGTCCGACAATCCAAAGTGACCCACATACACAGTAGCATTGTGGCCTAGCAATCAGACTTGAAATCCACAACATCCGACCCCGAAGGTGCACTTAGTACATAGAGCCTTTCCTCCTTCGTCACGAACTCTGCCTTGCATTGGATAGGTCGCTTAGGTCAAGTTTGACTTCTACCTTGAGCTTTTTCTTGTTCTGGGCGACCATACATACCTTTCCACAGTCGAGAGTGAGTTATTTGACAACGACATATCCCATTTCTATGCTGAACTTATGCACCATGGACAATATTGGAGAAAGATGGGCACAAAGGCGACATACTTCCCACCCGTGACGACCATGGCCTTCCCCGTGAAGTCGGGTGTGTTCTGCTCTATGTTGAGAGTCTTGGGTTGGGTGAGACTGGAATTCATAAGATGAGATCAATAGTTTAGGATGGCATCCCTCCCAAATTGATTTTCTTGCGTGTCGCTCGCTCGAACAAGTCGGTTAGAAGAAACGCAAGCCCACTAGCCACGTTGTCATCGTTGTCGTCGGTCGCCGAGACCTTGCAAACACAGCCGGTTCCCTCACATAATTTCGCTAGTCCGAGAATGGGCCGTCGTACCCCCTTGACCGGGGAGAAGGAAGGACATGCACTGGCAAGAGTACTATCTTCAAGTGCGAGGGACAACTTATCGAGCAACAGCAACAGTATCGCAAAAACGACAATGACAACTTGGAACACCAGTAGACCAGTGACAGCCATGCAGCAATGACAATAACCTGAGTCAAAGACAAAGAGGAGACAATGGCATCGGAATCTTGCCGCAGAACGACATCCACGATTATGTCAGCAAATCAAGATTTTTGCCACCAAAGGTCCAAAGCTCTTTCGCATTTCAAGAAACTGTCAAAGAAGCTTGTTCCACTATACCCACTCGGATTCCTGCAAGATGCCTGCAACCGGCTCAATCCAGAACGGAAGTGCGGAAACGCGTGTCAATGCATCTCTCATGGCCCCAATAGTGGGCATAAATTTTGGAAACTCATATGCATCCATCGCCGTCCTTGTTAAGGTATGATCAGTCGTTAGGGCGTGGTCATGGGTTCTCATTTTGCACCGTAAGGATGGGGTAGCTGAGTGCATTGCAAATGAAGATGGGGAACGCCAGATCGCTTGCGCTATTTCGTTCCAAGGGGAGGAGATGGTTAGTCGTTATCTCGTACTGCTGCTACGATGCTGACCCACAATTTCTAGTACATCGGAAACCAAGCAAAGCATCAACTCGTAAAAAACTCTCAAAATACCATCACTGGTTTCCGGAATTTGCTTGGAAAGAAGTATGTTTGCATGGATGGGTGGTGATTCTCTACTAAATTCCAACGTAGATTCTCAGAGGTACCTACAGCGACCCTATCTGTATCTGCGCCCGTTATCCAGCACCCCACATTACCAGATACACCAGCCTATAGGGTTAAGGTCTTACAGCCAGCCCCATCGCCACTCCTCACTATAACTTCAAATACTCCTGCTGCCTCTCAAGCAGCCACCCCTCGTTCGGAGCCCATCGAGGTGGAACGCTTCTTCACTATCTCAGAAGTCACTACCATTTTTCTTGGCTCACTTTTAAAATCTGCCGAGGACTTCCTAGGACACAAAGTTGTTGGTGCGGTCATCAGCGTCCCGTCGTCATTCGATGATGTCCAGCGTGATGCATTGTCTAAGGCGGCAGAGGAAGCTGGAATCCACGTTCTTCAGCTCCTGGATGACGCTGGAGCCGTCGCTGTCTGTACCTCTATTGGCGATGACAATGTTCCTTGTGATCGCACACAACTTGTGGTCGATTTTGGGGCTTCCTCGCTCGAACTCTCTTTACTCTCCATCCGTGAAGGTTTGGCGTATTCCTTGGCAACGCTATCGGACAGTAGCGTTGGCGGAGACGAGATCGATTCCAAACTTGTCCGGTACTTCGCCAAAGAATTCACCAAAAAGACAAAAACACCACTCACTGTGGCCCCCTCCACTGATCCTCAAGATAAGCGCGCCGAGGCGAAACTTCGTCTCGCTGTGGAGCACACCAAACGAACGTTGAGCGCTAGTCCAGGCGCTGCCACGTGTTCTGTAGAATCCCTCAAGGACGGTCTAGACTACACAGGTTCTATCAACCGTCTTCGTTTCGATATGGAGATGCGATCGATCTACAATAAAGTCTATGCCAAGGTCAAAGAGCTTGTTGCGAGCGCAGGGATCGATCTCTTTGATGTAGATGAAATTGTTTACATTGGAGGATCTGCTTGCCTTCCGGGATTGGACGAGACATTGACCGAAGGATTCACCGAGTCTGTCATAACACCATTCAAGGCAGGTACCGTTGTTGGTGGAGGTGGAGGTGACCCTACCGCCATCTTGGCAAGGGGGTGTGCCCTGCAAGCACACCTTTTGTTCTCCCTGACCCACGAATCTGCACATCTCGGAAGCGCTTTTATCAGGGGAAGTGATCTAGCAAGTGTTGCTGCCACGAGTCGCACTATAGGTCTTCTCGTTCCTCAAGAAGGCGGTGAAGGGAACATGGGTGGATTCTGGATACCTCTTGTGTTAAAAGAGACTCCCCTTCCTTGTCGAAGGACACTGACATTCGATGATGTCGATGTGGGTGCAGGAGGCGCTAAAGTCGGATTCGAAGTTTGGGAAGTCAGTGAGGGTATTAAGATCAGCCACGTCTCGCCACTCGAGTTCGACGATGAGGATCCAGTGGAAGACGAGGAGGTCAAACTAGACGAAGTCAAGGAGAAAACACTAACAAAAGAGGCTTATTTAGTTTCCTGCACGTTGTCTCCCCAAAATGCAGTCAATGGCAAGACAAAAGTACAGGTTCAGGTAATAGCCTCTCGTTCAGGATGTATCGATCTCAGTCTCTGCGAGGTATTAAAAGATGGCTTTGGGGAAGCTATCACCGTCACAATCCCTGGCGCACCATAACATGACGGTTAGATGGCTGCTTTTTCTTCTCCAAACTACACAGCTAACATGCAACGTTAGGATGACAGACTGCCTTTTGCTACAACTCTCCGATATCCTCATTCCATTCCTGCATGAGATAGAACTTCACAGCTATACTTCGTGGAATAGAAATGCTATCTGCCTACCTCTGGTCTTTCTGTAATGAACCGTGCGATGAGTTCTTTACACTCGACATCATCGACCACCTTGACTTCGACTCCGTGTTCCTTCAGCAGCTCTTCTCCTCCCACAAAGGTCTTGTTCTCTCCAATAACGACACGGGGTATCTTATATAATAAAATTGCACCTGTACACATGGAGCAAGGGCTATGCGTGCCCGTATGATCTGTAAGGCGTGCAGTACCAAATGATGGAGACAGTACCTCAGAGTGGTATACTGCCCACCTGGGTCTTTAGACGATCGATTGGGTGGTCAAAATCTGCATCTACGCACCATCGTTGATCTTCTGTAGACATCTGCTTTCAATCGTCCAGCAGCTTCCAAGGCTGCTATCTCAGCATGGAGAGTCGGAGATGACTTTTGGATCCTCTGGTTATGGGAGCACCCAAGAACAACGGGATTGCCGGGTTGTAGTGATGCTCCTCCGTGATACAGCAAGGCAGCACCTATGGGAATGCCACCCTCCTCGTAGCTATCCCTAGCTTGTTCCAGGGCTGTCGCCAGACCAAGTTTGTCAATGTCACCCATGGTGGTCATTTGGACTCATCTATCAGCGGCTTTACTAGCACCCTGAAAGGATGGGAGGATAAAAAGACAGTGCCTCAAGCAAGGTTCGAACTTGCGACCTCAGGATGGCCCGGACATCCTAGTTCCAGTCATACATGAAGTATGAGACCTGCGCTCTAACCAACTGAGCCATTGAGGCTACAACATGTCTTGCTCGAGTGACATGCATGGTAGCTCCAAGGTCCGTCGACAACAGTTTTCAACAACGAAGATTATGATAGTAACTGTGTACCATCGGTTCCGTTAGTACCTAACTACCCATGATCAATAATATAAGATGAGAGTAGATGATGATAACAGTCCTTATGAACTAGAGTGTATCGTCAATGAAGATATGCTCTACATTCTTCCACGGCCGATTTCCTCCCGCCTTCCACATTTTCTCTCGTTCTACCCAATATTCAAGGGTGTCTCCCACAAACGAGGGCATCCATACGCGTTCCCCGGTGTCAACGTCCGTCTGGGCTGTGAACCATCTGGGCTGATGCGGGCGTAATCGCCCTTCTTCTCGGGCCCTCCGAGTGGCTCGTTGTTTCTCCTCTTGCTTGACCTTGAGCTCACTGGCACGCTCGTATTTCCCCACCTCGAATGCCCGTTGGTCGGGTCGTAAGCGACAATCAGTGGGGCACAAGTATGGCTTCAGTGTATCTTCGGGACAGTCGTTCAATGTGATCGCGAAAGGAGTCAAGTTGAACGGCGCGGGCACCTTCTCCGAGTTTCTCCAGAGTAAGATGTACTCCGCCATGTAATTCGGGGATGCAGGGCCACTGACAGTGGCATCCGGATGAAGGAAACCACTACCAGTGCCAATCGCACGACAGATCAATTGGCTGTTCCAACGCCCTGCAATTTCGTGGGTAACTTCTCCGTCTGCGTTTCGCACTGATCCGGAGATTTCAAAGGCATCCTTGCCGCGCCAGCCTCGCGGCTTGAACGTCAAGATGCACGTATCGCCCGTTCGATGGTTAGTAATCTAAAAATTCGTAATCAGGGATTATTACTACGTTCTGTGCGCGCATGTACTCACAACCATGTCACCATAGTGGTCAATGGTAGGCGATCCAAGGATGAACCCCGAAACACTAGTGGTGACCTTCTTCCACGAATAATGTTCTACGACTTTACCCTGGGAGGGAAGACTTTTCGCCTTAGGGTAATGAGGCGCCCAATCCTCAGGCAGTAGCAATTCGGCGTGCGCTACGCCAGTGGGGCGGATTTCAAACGACTTCCCCATAAATTTGTTTTGGGCATCAACCTGAATGGACAAATGAACAGCAGGAAAGAATGGGCTGAAGAGGAACTAACTTCTCCGAAGTAGCGCCAACAAGGCGATTCTGCCCAGCATGCCGAGATCGGTGGATGATGGCTGACCTGCTCGGACATGTATCGGTACTCTTTATCCAGCCGAACATACTCAAACGTCTCGCCCTACAGTAACATGAGGAAAAGAACAGCGACAGGAAGCGGTGCACTTACCAACATAGGATTAAAAGGCTTTGCAATACGCCCAATAGTTGATGAATAATTAGACATGGCGAACGCAGCTACAAACGCTATGCGACGACTTGGGTCCTCTTCTTGAGCGGCTACGTCCACTGCAGTAGCGTTAGCACACCCCATCGGCGATCGAGCGCGAAGGGATACTGACGACATTCCGAAAATTCCATATCTTCGGCCTATAAAACAAGGAGCTGAATGCCGATTATACGGTACGAAAAAGAAACGACCTACCATCCGTTGCAACATGCTTGTAGGTTCATTAAAGAACACGGGGAAGCTAATTCTGGTCAAGTCTTTTCCAATGCTGTGCTTGAGGACAGACCAAAGGCTGGTTGAAGGACGGTTATCGCTGTCGATAGGCAGTCGTGTCCTGAGCACCTTATACCCTACGAATGGTTCCAAATTAAGAACAGAGGGAAGTGCGAACTCGGAATGTGTCGGACTGGTCAGAAGCTGACTGATGACAAGATTGGGGAGGTTGTTGGATTCTATGGCATCAAAGAACTCGTCTTCTTCGTCGGTATCCATTGTATCCTCATCCTCATCGGAGGTTGGTGACTTGAAACGGGGGGTCCCTTGCGGTGTCATTGTCACCAGAACCGCCGGTGGAGGTACAAGAAGGGGAAGACGTGGCGCTCGCACAACAGTGTTGGAAGCAGCATCATCTGGGAATGGCGCAGATGAACATCCCGGAGCATCATCTTCATGGATCAACGGTGGCTGGATAGGTGGGCTCTTCGGCAGAGAGATAGATGTACCTCTGATCTCTGGCATTTTCATATCGAAAAACCTGCTTCCCCGCTTGCGAGACCGTACACGAAGCTCCTGCTCGAGTGCTTCACCTTCCCGAACGACCGTCTGGAGGCTTTCTTCCCACACCGATTGTCGCTCTCGCTCTCGCTGTAGTTGTGATTTCCACCACTCCTCCCGTTCTTTAGACATCTGGACATATTCGTTCATCATCGTCTGCACTGTGGAGAATGACTCCTTCAGGGCCGTCCGCGACTCCTTTGAACGTGGTGGCGCATCGAGTGGAAACGGTAAACTGGAGAAGAGTTGTGCTGTAAGCTCCAGTTGGGCGGCAATGGAGTTCCCTTGCAAGTCAAAGGTCGACTCGTGGGGGGGCCGACGCAGTGAAGAGTGGTATGTGGAGTGAGAAGAAGAGGAACAATCGTTTTGGTCCCCTTTCTTTTCGAAGGCGTACCTGTCAGTGATACCATTTCTGCTGATTTCGCCCATAGCTGATACTCCGCACTCCCCTCCTGCATCAACGAACGATCCTTGAGATCCACTGACGCTATGAGTACCGATAAACACGTTCCGCCTTGAGGTGGCTGAAAATCCCGACTGGAAGCTCACTTTCCCTGGCCGTAACGCACTGCGGTCACTCTCTCCACTTTTCCTTGGAAGAGATAGCTGTTCCACCTCTAGGCACTTGTACCATTCCATGCTTTTACTGATAGCTTGTGTCCAACGAGCTGCTTCGACTGGGTGGCTCGCGCGCATATACCACTTTTGTACTCCAGACGTATGACCTCGTGATGCGGTAGAGTGTACCTCAAACCGAGTTTTGTCGCCGCCGCTGCCAGCTTTCAGGACAGCATTCTTCAAGGATATAGCACCCCTACTAGCGATGTTCTCGTCTTCCTGATGTTGGTAGTCTAAGGGGATGGTAAGAAAGTGAAATGGCAACCACATGTTTGAAAACGAACATGACAGAACACCATCTTTGAGGACGAACCAGCGATTATTGTACCCACGAGCAACGTTGGTATACTTGTGCAAATATCCCCTGAGTATTGGGGGCTCGGACATCGGAGCATCAATAAGAGAGAGGTCGTGATTTGTAACTGGTTGGTGCCAGGTTCAGTCATAAAATAAGAAGAGACGGAAAAAAACATACACTGTCTCAGGAAGACACGCACACGGTCGTCCTTCCCTAAACCGTCATATGCCATTTTACCCCGCCGATCACGAACAAACACGTCTGCGCCAGCACGAACTACTAATTCGATCAACCGGAGGTCCTTGCGACGTGCAGCTTCATGTAATAGCGATTTGCCAGATTCATCATCCAAATATGACAGATTTACTGCACGTGCACGTGGAGATTCAAGGAGAGATATGAGTGCTGGGCTTGGTTGGGAGTTCATGTCGGAGAGAACGTAGGAGTGTAAAAGTGATCTATATGATGCGTTCAGGAATGAGCGTGAATCTATGTTTTGTAAGTATTCCGGTCCAAGTAAATGCTCTGGAATCACCTTCTAGGACCTTAGTGGCCTCTCTGCCTTTAGCGACATCCCTGCACGTACGGCCATGACTATCGCGGAGTGTATCGTCTATATCTTGCTGGTCAAGTAGAAGGGTGAGTATATCTGTACGACCAAGGGAAGCCGCAAGGTGTAATGCAGTTGTGCCACTGCCTGGTGGATGGATGCCATTGGGAGAAATGGCTTTATGAGACAACAGGAGTTGTACAGTTTCCACTGCGTGGAGCTGTCAGCGAGAGTGTATGCGAAGGAGGTCGACTGACCGGATGCGCAACGAATGGCAAGATGCAGAGCTGCAGCACCTGTATTGAGGTCTCCATCCAGTGATCCACGTCTCTCCTTGCTGATTTCAGTCAAAAACGGATGGATCAGAGCAGGGTCACCTAAGGAAGAGTCAGGTGGGCATAAACTGGTAAAGCGCCACTACCGACCACTTCTTAGCGCGGAAAGCAGCTTTACTTGTTGCAGTGGCTCGACAGCACCTGGAACAGAAAGATGAGGGTACAGGCCGGTAGAAACTCAGGAACGTACTAGTTGTGGTACCGTGACTGGTTACAGAAGGGCTCCCGTGTGACGACGACATGGGTTAGACCGCCTTGTGGACGACGTTAACGGTCGCCGTTGACCTCGATGAAGTAGAAGGCCGACTAATTGAACAATATGAAACGTTGAAACAGGTCGAGAGTCGAGACAATGCTCGCTCGCTGCAGCCACGTCGTTTATGGAAGGCGAATCTCAGGGCTGACAGCCATTCTTGACCTCAATTGGATGCGTGACCCTTGAGACCTGAAGGAGGAGCCCAGAGTCCTACAGCATGCCATCTCGCTGGTTCTTTTTACAGTGCGATATAGTAATTATTTGTGAACACCTTCCGGGTCGTTTAGTGACAAGTGGTGGTATTTGTCGTGTCACTACTGTTGGGTCAGACTGACGTGTTCGTATGCTGCATACCGTGAGTGCTCATTACTGGTAAAATCTCAAATTTCACGGTTAATCATCCTTTTGATCGAGGATGTAGCATATGTCGTGACAATGACTCCCTCCCAATTCTTGCAGTAGTTTCGCCTGTCACTTGCTTCGTTCATCGATCTCGCAGATCTGGCACCGTTTCGGATGAAGGCGTTTGTAGAGACGGCGAATACTTCCAACCCCATGCTTAGAATGTCGTGGCAACTCGCCCCCCCTTCCAACATCAACAATTACTCTTGGCACCGGAATGGACCTTGGCTTAAACACTGATCCCCGCCACCGTATCTCAGCAATGCTGTGGTGAAACAGGAACATCATAATCTGGTGATGGACTTGTGAAACAGCACTGGCTAAACTATGGCCCTTTAGCCCCGCATACTTACACTGTTTCACAATCTAGCTGCCGTCTAAAATCCGTGACTGGGCACGCGTGCTGAGTCTTGGGTGTTGGAACGGAAATACCTAAACTCCTGGAAGCCTCAAGCAGGCCACAGTAATCATAAAGCACTCGATATCTTTCCTCTACATCATGTAATGGGTATGTTTCCCCGACATTCTCCTTTACTCTCCGTTGATTCCTGCAGTTCAGTGTCGGTGACTTTCTGTCTCTTCCGCTGTTGGTCGGAGCCGTATCTCTCCAGTGCCCCCGTCGCAGTCTTGATGTGAGCTAGGTCTATTGGCGCATCAACTCATCTATGTAATTCTACGGGACACATATTCGATGCGGACAGAGCATGCTCATTTCAGAACACTACAAACATCCAACACTGCTCGCCTTCCACAACTATGTATAAGGCATGTACTACATCTCCAGATCACTGACATGGGTTTCACTCCGGATTGTGAATTATAATCTTTTCCCAAACAGAAATAGGTACTTGTGTGCAAAATGTACTGGCTTCGATATCACGAAATGGGGCTGACATGGTGGGATCTCGTTGTGAAGGTGTTCTTTCTCGTCAGACCTATCAGCTCGCTCGAGTAACACTTTCCCTAAGCTGATATTTCCAATAGAGCACTGTTCGTCTCTCCAACAGTGTCACAGTCTCGGAAATGTTCCCCTTTTATAGGGCTGCCATTCTCTTCGTGGTTCCGTTCTACCCAGGTTACTGGTAGGCATGCTTGTCTTTGTATATACTCAACCCTCATCGTGATCTACACAAGAACTTGGCCTCATTTTAAGATAGGCAGATAATCACAAAGCGATTCATTTTGTTCAGATCGCGCGCCCGAATCCAAGTGACTTAGGTAAGGTAAAGTGGATGGCAAAGGGCCCGGAAGGTCCAGACGAGATGAGTGGAATGTCTTCGTGTTACGCAGAGGTGAGTCGCTGCCCCTTGCTTTGCGAGCTTGTCAGTTGGCACCCTATGACCTCGAAACAACCTTCCTGGGCTATCTGCCTTCCTTCCGGACAACTCCTGGGGTGTGAATGTTCCAGTGACATCATGTACATAATGGTCGATCGCCACTTACAAACCCAAATATCGCCACCGGCAGAAGTTGCTTCTGTCCCTCTTGGCCTGAAGATCTTTGGATCTGACATCACGATCCTCGAAAAATGGGGGAGAATTACCGCTAGTTGTCATCACTGCCGTGACGGCGGTCGGGTTAATCATTATCATGTGTCAGGGTCTGATTCTTGCTATTACGGCGGGCTGTTTGGAGATGCAGAACGATGTCATTTCTTTGCATGTTGGACACCTTTCGCGTTTCTTTCATCGTCCAGACCAGTCTGATCCTTTATATTCCTCACCTGCCTTCACAAGTGGTACTGCTTAGCCATTGATCGGCAAGACCGGTCTCCTTTCATGGGCCCGACCGAATATGCGTTTCGGCCAATTCTCCCAACACCACTAGTGGTTTGGAGGACAGCAAGCGCAAACGTTGCTACGCCAGTACGCGACTCGGACCATAGATAGCGCAATCCAACAGCCTTAAGATTATATTAAGATACTTTCATCCACGCGACAAGTGCAATAATATAGACATCATGAAAGAGCTGCAAGTGCGACATGAATGGCTCTCGCTACCTGTTCGTCCGACAAGGCCAACGATAC